>PVJD01011471.1:0-46063 GCA_004026545.1 Mormoops blainvillei
AGAAGAAGGAGGAGGAGGGGGTGGGGGGGAGGGGGCTACTCTTAATAGCTTTGTTCTAGAAACACAGCAACCACAACAACCATCACCATTACCCTGTCTGCAGATGAGTATGCAATTCAAATAAACAAATATTTGTTGAGTCATTTCTACTTGACAGAAACTGCACCTGATGAAAATGGGGCATAAAAATGTTAAGAGACTTGCCTAAAATCTCAGAGAAATTTCACAAATGCTAGAACTAGAACTAGAACTTGTGCACCAAAAGAGTAAACAGGAAGATGTGGTGAGAGAGCACGGGCTCTGGAGTCAGGCGGGTCCGTTCAAAGCCCAGCTCTGCCCCATGCTAGCTGTGCAACTCGAGCAAGTTGTTCACTGTTTCTATGCCTCAGTTTTCACTTCAGTGAGCTGGGGATAACAGAAGGTTGGAACATGGTTGTGCTCAAGTACCTAATGGAAATATTGTTGCAGGTAGACAAGTAACAATACATGCTCATTGTTCTTTGCTCTAGCTTCCCTTCGCTCTCGCTCTCTCTCTCTCTCTTCCTCTCTCTCTCTCTCTCTCACACACACACACGCGCGCGCGCGCGCGTATCTCATCTGCGGGTAGAACCATCAATAAGAGTCAAATGTTTCACTCAATGAAAACAGAAGAACAATTCAAACTCTACAGAAAGATGCTTCATTCAAGTATTGCTGTCTCTCTGATGATACAGTAATATCTCACAATGATAAATAATTACGATTAGGGTAATTATTTCAATAGAAAAATCAAATTTACAACATCATGCTTTTTAAAGTTCTCTCTTCTCTGGTTTCATGTTAGATTTGGAAACAGCCACATCTACATAGGTTCTTTTATAAAATAAGAAAAAAGTCCAGGAGTTACCAGTAATATTTTCATGACTAAAATAACATTAAGGAAAGACTTTTCTCCTGCTGAGATCAACCACCAAGACAGAAAAATTATGGGTTACATTAAAATTGCAATTCTTCCCTACCTCTTCCTTCCAGCTTCAAGAGACCATACAGGTTATCTGCCCACTACAGAACCTGTCGAGCTCATTCTCCCTTTGCTCAGAACTAACTCCCACCAAGTACTGGAGTGGACTTCTCAGCCACATTTGTAATAAATGACTCTTCCCTACCTGCGTTCCTGAACCAAGGTGCGAGAATCAGATTAGACTTGAGCCCAGATATGCTAATTAGCCCCTGGAAGAAAACTAGAAGCTAGAGAAGCTATCTTTGATCATGTGCACCTAGGCAGGGAAAGGAGTCTACAGCATTGGAGAAAAAGAAAACAAAAATTTAAGAAAAGGATGACTGTGGAATCAGAGAGGGCCAGGAAGAGAGGGGAAAAAAATAAAGTAGCTTCCTCAGATTTTGACCACGTTCCAGTTCTAGGTGTTAACAACTCATGAGACCAAGCTCCACTTTCTGCCCTGGGTTTCCATGCCTACTCATGATTCTCTATGGTCACTTCGTCCACCCTTAAGTTACATTTGCTTATTTCTAACAGAGAAATAATCCCTCACTGAAATATAAGACCAATGTTCTCTTTCAAAACCGTTTCACAGAACAAAGCAAAGCCCAGAGGAGCAAAGTCCTACCCATTGTCACACACGTAACTAGCAGGACAACATTCGGGGGGGGGGGGTTGTTTGCAACTGGGGGTCTCTTTGTGCAACCCTAATATCCATTTAATTCCCTTAAATGATGAAATGAAACTATTAGAAACCCAAATACCATATTTTATAAAATCTCACACCTATCGTTTGTATTATACGTCAAACATTACAAATTAAACTATGACACACTGCTAAGATGCCAATGACCATAAGAGACACTCACATTTCAGATATATTAAAATACGAAATAAAACGCTCACTTGAGAAGCAGTGATAATCGTAATATAAGGAATTAATTGAATTTGGAATGGGGCTGCTGAAATGCATTCATAGTGGTCCGTATTTGGGAGAAACGGACTATAAGTTTTCAAGTAGGAAAATAATTGTTGTGGTATTCCTGTTTTAAAACCCACTCTACATACAGGGTGGGGCAAAAGTAAGTAAACAGTTGTGAGTATGCAAAATACAGTTTATTCTTGTATTATTATTTATTCATTATTGTATTATTTTCCATATGAACAACTGGAAACCTACTTTTGCCCCGCCTGGTATGTTGACAACAGTGGAGAATGTTAGCCAAGTTCAGAATGCTTCAAAGATGGGTAGGAACTTTCAAACCCTCTCTTAATTTCCAAATCCTCCATTTGCTCAATATCAAAGTCTTAACACTGTGTTAAGCACTGAAATAGGGGAAATTGAGACAGGAAGAGAATATGAGGAAAGAGAGAAAAGTAGAAACCCCATGTCTAGCCCTCATGCATCCTCTAATCAAAAATACTTCTTAAATCTCCAGTCTGGTGGGTCACTCTTTCACTATTGGGCCTGCAGCACAGAACAAGAGAAGCAAAGTCTATCAGAGAGCCAATTTTAGTGGAGGAAAGAGATAATAAACAAAATAAAATTTAAGTGTCAAAAAATACCAAGTAGTGTAAATGCTCAGGAGAAATAAAGTATAGTGAAGAGTTACTCTCTCGAGAAACATAGAGTTTAGAAACAAGTCTTGCACGCATGAAATAATTTTGCAAATCCTCTGACAAAGTAGGTGACTGCATGAGCTGTTCAGACACTTAGCATGCTAGAATTCAGTGATACTCCCACAAAGGGTCTCTTTAGCCTTGAACTCTGATCCCAAACTCATCATTTCATGACTCTGAAAAAGTCTTGATTCAAAGACCTGCTATTTGGTAAGAAACTCTGCTGGTTGGTCAAAGGAAATGCACATTTTAAATTTACCAAGCTAACCATATTGACTATGAAAAAGACTGTGTTAATTTGCGTGACACTGTCGTAATAGGAGGCTGCCTCTTGTCCCATATCTGCACCCAAATAGGTTATCATTAATCATTTTCATGTGTAATTATCAGATTATTGAGAAAAATTATATTATTACATTGTTTCCTGAAAAATAATGGAATTCCTCACACTAATTAACTTCTTTTAATTTTTTCAAAAACATATTTACTCTTACAAGTAGCACATGTTTATGGTAGAAAAATTAGAAAATAAACACTTGGGAGAAAATAAAATATCAGGGGACTTCTGATGCCAGCTAAGATGGAGAAACCAATTCAGGCTCCCTCCCACCGATCACACCTAGAAAACCAGAACAGAATGCAAAATGCACTCCTTGAGGACTCTAAAAAATTTTTTAAATCACAGGTGGATTGAGGACTAACATTAGAATTTAAATAATGGTCTGCAAAATGTTAGGTTCCAGGCAAGAAGAAATTCATAATAGCAGAGAAAGCTGAAGGTCTGAGGGAAATAAATCTTTCTGACCGGATGTACTGGGAAGAGAGCCCTGGGAGCTAGGGAGCATGGAAGAAGTCCCAGAGAGGAGAGAGCTGGCGAGTGAGATTCCTCTAAATCTTTATGAAGTGACATAAACCCTGGGCATACCTGCAAGCTGTGCACATACAGAGCAGACTCGAAGTAAGTAACACAGGCTTCAAGATGTGAACGATCACATAAACCAGCGGTCCCCAACCTTTTTGGCACCAGGGACCAGATCCCTGGAACCACGTGCCAGGGTGGGCGGGAGGCGGAGCTCAGGTGAGCTTCGCTTGCGTCCTGGTTCCTAACAGGCTGCCGACCGGTCCCGGTCCCGGACTCGGAGTTGGGGGACCCCTGATATAAACCACTACCCAAGCCCATGACCAAGCCCAAGAAGTGTACGTGCCAAGCTGATCTAAAAAAGCACAGAGAAGTCAGAAAACTGAACTGACATCGGAAACACTACCTGCAGGAGAATTAAAACTTATGGTCTGAACCTAACTAGAATTGCCTGATTAAATAAACAAACAAACAAACAAAAAATTCTGAAAAGGATTTAGGAGAACTAGCAGTCTACGAACATAATATTCAAATCATCTAGGATACAGTTCAAAATTATTTACCATACGGGAAACCAAAATTATCTGACCCACATTCAAGAGAATGGGCAACAAGTAAGAAGCCTGAGATGACCCAGGTGCTGGAATTACCAAAGACATTAAAGTAGCTACTATAACAATCCTCCATGAAACAAAGATAAGCACTATTGAAATTAATGAAAAGATAAAGGTTCTCAGGAGCAAACTTTAAACCAAAAAAGACCCACAAATGACTATTTTAGAAGTGAAAAATATAAATAACTTAAATTAGGGTGGGGGGGAAACCTGGATGAGCTCAAGAGCAGAATGGAGACGAAGAGGGAGAGAGGCAGGGAAACTGAATTAGAGCAGTATGCAGAATGAAGAACAGAAAGGAAAACACCTTGAAAAATTAAATAAACAGAGCCCCCTACCTGGGACAGCCTCAGAAGGTTGTACAGGTTATTGGAGTTCCAGAAAGACGGGAAAAGAAATTGGTGCAGAAAAATATCATCAAGAATCCTGTCGTCTAACAGTATGGTGACCAACAAGAGGGAAGGGGGCTGTAGGAGTAGGAGAGGTTACTGGGGGGTGGGGGGGAGGTAAATGGAGATGGCAAAAGACTTGGGGTGGTAAACGCAGAATAAAATACCTGAAACCTATATAATTTTATTAACTAATGTCAACCCAATACATTCAATTTTTTTAAAAATAATTAATTTTTTAAAAAGAATCCTGTTATCAGAAATTAGTCAATTTTAGTATTTGATGTCAGCCCTTCTAGGTCTTATATTCCATATACATAAATACCCACACATACAGACATACACATAAACACACATGTACTACATGGAATACTGGAGTAACTGCTGCTGGCAAAATGGTGTTTTTCTTTAAAAATACATTGTGAATATCTGTATGCTTCAAAAAATGCCATCTACATAATAATTTCAATGGTCAGTTAATAGTTCATTGGAGAATGCTTCCATAATTTTGTTATTAAGTTACCTACCACTGCTTATTAGTTTTTTTCTTCTCAACTATTATAAAAATTCTGCACTTATCCTTACTGCTAAATCATCATCACATCATTATTATCTTTTCAACATCAATCAGTCATCTTGAATGACAACGTTTGAAAATGTGCACAGCACCCCGGCTGGTCCGGTTCCAGCCTATGAACTGAAGGGCAGCCAGTTTGTTTCCCCATCAGTGCCTACGCCTGGGTCGGTGCCAGGTCCCCCGTTCGAGGTGTGCCAGAGGCAACCAATTTATGTCTTTCTCCCTCCCTTTCCCTCTCTCTAAAAATAAATAAATAAAATTTAAAAAAAAAGAAAATGTGCATATCTTTGGCTTCAATAGGACAAGAAAAGTTGGTCTCAAGGAAGTATTATTGGTGTGAGGTCAAGTTTCCAAAAAATTCTTTGAGAGTCAAGAGTTAAACCCTTAAAAAAACAAAAAACCCTGTATTTAAGAATACAGGGGATATGTTGATTCACTTTCTTGTATATTCTTTTTTTTAAATAATATGAAGTGCCTTTTGGTAGCTTCAAATTGGCTCATGTCAGAGCTACCCATTTTGTATAATAAACATATCATTAATGTGAGATGGTATTAGCCCTTAACTGGGACAGTAATGGTCAACTATTTTGGGGTCATTTTTTCCTTTGTGACCTCACTTTATCTGGGAAATACTGCTAATATAACACATAGTAAGCAATTATAGGATGATATTCTTTGAAGCCTGTCTCTTCTAGTATACCGATCCTTTGAGGACAGTATATGAATCTTTTTCATTTTTATATTTTCACCAGCTAACTCAGTAAATGCTAGATACAGGTATGCTGATTTTTTTAAAGTATATTTTGGTCTCCATCCTCACCGGGAATGCGGAAGATACTTCACTTAAAAATAAAGTGAATTAAAACAACCTATGGTGGTAAGATAAAATACAAGGCACTCGTTTAAATCTGAATTTAAGAAAACAATCTTTTTAGTAATAAGCATGTCCCTAATACTGCATGCTTATCTAAAATTCAAATTTAACTGGACATCTTCTATTTCTATTTGCTAACTCTGGCTACCCAAAAATGAATGCAGTTGAAATAACTGGACATTTCCAGGAATATCACTCAGTCAGAGCAAAAGTTTGTCCCTGATCTAGGAAATAAGAGCCCCCAAGTTCTCCACAAATGGAATGCGGGACTTTTCAGCTAACAGCTTTCTGAAGGAGTTTAACTGGGGCTATATAAGCCCCCTTTTCAGGAACGCTATAGAAGAGATTCCCATATTGCTTAACGGTTTGGACGAGGTCACATCTAAATCTTTACCGTTTTGCATAGTATCCGTGTCCCTGGGCTTTGACTTCTGGAATCCTTTTGGCTGACGGAATCAGAAAACCTTGCAGTTCTGTATTTTTTGATTCATCTCCTCTAGTGACTCTTGTGGCTTTGAACTGTACATCTGTCTCTCCACGGACAGGGTCCCTACCTTGCTCTGGAATGCCACCCTAGTGGGTCCGCCCTGGGGAGATCCTTTGGGAAAAAACGACCCATGCGGCGATGGCGGCAGCTGCATCAGTGCAGAGCCGGTCTCCACTTTAGAAGCTATTTTTGAAAGCACAGATTTATTCCCTAGCAGACAATTCTTGCTCAGTTGCCTTCCCCAAATCCCCAGCTGCTGCCAAGGCTAATGCAGGCCCTGGCCCCACCTGTTGATTCTTATTAATTAAGCCAATCAATGTTCTTGTATCATCTAGTAACTGTTTTTAATATAACCTATTTGATGAGGCTGTATTAATTTAGAAGAAATATGCACTGGCATTCTAGCTTGCACTTTTCTTAATTATCTGACAGCCCGCGTTCTGCAATGAAATTAGTCTGTGGTTATCACCGTTAATGGAAGCCCATAGCTCTTAGTTAAGTGATCTCCGCCGTTCACCTGATCTTTTCCTGCTCTCAGCTGCATAAACATGATTGCACTCTCTGTGCAGTCCCTGGTGAATGCATAATTTGAGCGTGGGTGTGAATGTTTTAGCAAAATCTCCAGCTTTGGAGCAACAAGATGGCGCTCTATTCTAGTACATGTCTTTAAGTGGATGGATGACAAAACTGGAAAGACGGGACAATGAAAGGGAAAGTTACACAATAACAGGGGCGAGGTAGGGAGAAGCAGCTTCTTAGGATACACAGGGAATGTGAAACCTGACTTTGCATGTTGTGTGCAAAAGGTCAGAAGATGGATTCTCCTTCAAAATCAGATAAGGGCATCAAATTCTCCATGTCTTAATTCATGAGGCACTCAGCCTCTACAACGCCTACCCAACATTTTCCACCTCTCTTCAAAACTTTGTGGAGTTCCTAGTCAAAACTATTTTTTTCTCCTCTATGTTCTCATTTACTAATTTCTTTCATCCATTCACTCGCTCGTTCATTCGTTCATTCTAGTAGTACCGACTAGACACCGAACGCTGTGAAAGACCCTGGGGATAAACCTAAGAATAAGACAGAAACGGTCCGTTGTCTCATAGACCTTCAGTCTAGCCAATGAGATGGGCGATTAAGCAAGTTTATTAAAATCAATAATTATAAATTGTTAAAATACTGGAAATAAAAACAAAGGAAGGGAGTGCCCTGATAGACAGTGACCAGGAGGAGCCAGCTTCTGAAAGGGCGTTCAGGGCAGGCGTCTCTGGGGAGGCGACATGGGAGCTGAACGGCCATAAGGAACCAGTCCCTCTAAGAACTCGTCAGGATGCTCTAACAAAGGAACAACAAATGCAAAGGTCCTGGGGCAGAAATAACCTCAGTGCATTCCAGAAACCAAAAGCAGGCCAGAGTACCTGGAGAAGAGGAGAGAGGCTAAGGAATGGCCCTCTATGAAGCCCTGCTGCCCATGGAATCTGGGTTATAAATGGTGTCTGTAAGTCTCCTTCCCCTTTTCTTACTAATACACAACTTAAGGACAGGAATAATACAGGATTCATTTTTCCTTACCCACAGTGTCAAGTATGATGCCTTGTATAAAGCAGGTGGCTGAAAATGTTAGTTGAATTTACTCATATTTACTTGTAATACATATACTATGAACCTCAATTGTACCTGTGAACTAGAAAGCTGATTAGTCTCTGAAAAACTTTATCATAATACTTAGTATTTATAGAAATATTATTGTGTACCAGGTATTGTTCCTTGTGCCTATACATACCGATTTCTTTAAGGTTTCCAAAAACCTTATGAGTAGATATTACGTTTGTTTCTATCTTAAAGATGAGAAACTGAGGCGCAGATAGTTCAATACGCTAAAATTGAGGATATAGTAAGTGTCTAAGCCAGAATATGAATTTAGCATTCGGGCTCCACTATGTCCTTAATCATGATGTTAATGTTCCTAACAGTCTTGGAAACCTAATTCAGGCACTGAGATTCCTCAGTGTTTCCTATTCCAGGATTTAAGTCACATGTATGACATGACATGAAAGAAACATATTTACCTTGAATATGTATTATTCTAAGTATATGAAATATACCTTTAATTGATTTCCATCTCTGCTTCCTTGGTTATAAGAAAGGATTCTCCAATCTCCCTTCAAACGGTTTGAGTCTTGCTATAGAATTGCTTCTCCTTAAGTTTGCAAGGTGGCTCCCTTAACTTTTAAGACACTCAGCTATAGAAATAGTAGAACACCCCAGTCCTACCAATAATGTCAACACCAAGGCGTGGCTTGGGACAATTTTCAATTTTTTCCAATATTATTGATCTTCTTCTTTCCCTATTCCCTCAAACCAATTAAATACAAAATTGAAATAAAATTATTGTACTCGCTATGCAAATGTAGTTTTAAGACAAATCCTTAACTCCCTCCTCCCCCGCAAGCTGGTGCTTCCCCTGAGATGCTCTTAAATAAAGGTCTGGCCCATTCAGCACTGGTGGATTATAGGGAAGAGCTATTTCTTAGAAGACTCTTGTTTCCTGGTTATTGTCTTCTCTTAAGACTTTTTCCTAGGGCACAGTCTAAAGTTAAAGAAAAAGAATTTAATGATATTCAGAAACACAGGAATGCAAAGTTTTCTGGAAAGAAATGAGAAAAAAGTATCAAAGTTTTGGTAAGACAATGGAAAACTGTCTTGCTCATCTTTTGATCCATGGCTTCTTACCGAGCAGCTCCTGGTACCCATCAAGTGCCTAGTAAATGCTGAATAAATATAAGAAATCCCTGGTTCTTTGGGAGATAAATGTCTGAAGGAAAGATAAAGAAATTATCATAAGACTATTTCCCTCATGATTTCAGCCACAGCAATTCCTAACTCCTTTTGTATATATTACCAGAACTGCCCAACCAACATCCAGGGTTATATTTTGCAGTTGTTTTGAAATTTTGTTTATTCTGTGATCAAGCATGATAATCAATGCATGGGTATATTCATTTATTTTTATTTAGGTTTATGTATTGTGTCTCCAAGTAGATATGAAGACACTTGTGAAGCTATCTGCCTTCTCATTACTCTTTTAACATATGCTTTTTTACTAACACAGCGCTAGGCACATTACAACGGCTCAGTAACATTCATTTAGTACCTGATGGGTGTGGAAAGGTGGACAGCTTCCTGAGTGGTCTTGTTCTTGCAGTAAATACCATACTGTCACTCAAGTTAAGAGATTTCCACAGAAATCTTTCATTCACTATTACTCAAAAAGAAAGGAGATAGAGGGAGGCAGGAAGAAAGGGAAGGAGGGAGAGGGGGAAGGATTTATTCACTCAAAGTAACCCAAAGAACAGTTACTGTGAGAATTTGGATCATATTTTTTGACTCTGAGTTATTAGTCTTTAGCTCTACTAGTCTTTGCTGCACTACGTGGTCAATTTTTGACAATCAATCTCTATGGGGATATAAATTTATTTTGTAGGCTTTCCGGAAAGTCAAATAGTTAAAGACTAGGACTATACTTTTTCTGGAGAGAAGAATTAAATATAAAATTTAGTGTTGATAATCTTAGACAAACTAAGGCTGACTTTGGTTACAAGTACAAAATGAGTGGCGACGATGATGATTAAGATACGATAATGGTAATGCCTATGATGAAAATATTAAAGCCATAATACCTAAACATAAGCACTCTCTACAGAGAAGAAAGAACTGGTGAGAAAGAACTGACCTGAAAGATTTACACACAGGTCTTTCAGAACATAAAATATTTTCAACCTTAAAAAAATATAATATTTGGCAGTTTTTTCTCACCTCTAAAAAGGTCCTAAAGAGACAGGGAATTAAAGCATCATCCAATATCCATTTTTGGTTGAAAAGAATTTTAACCAAGACATATAAATTTTTGGACTTCCACTCAAGGTGGCAAAGTAGAAAGACATGGCTCACCTGGTCACACAACAAATCAAAATTACAACTAAAATATAGAACCATCACTTAGAACTGTCAGAAATGGAGTTGAATGGAAGTCTGACAACAACAGAATTAAAGAAACCACATCCATCCAGACTGGTAGGAGAGGAGCAGATGTGGAACAGGCTGGTCCTACATCCACGTATGGTGGATAAAAATTCTAGAGGGATATCTCGGGAACAAGGAGTCCCAGGTGCCCAAGCTCAGGATTCCAGTGCCAGGAAGGTAAGTCCCCACAACTTCTAGCTGCAAAAACCAGCAGGGGTTGAATCGATGGAAGAAACTTCTGGAGTCCCAAGCAGTTCCTCTCAAGGAACATACACACAGACTCACCTACTAGACTCACTCCCTCTGAGCTCCAGCACTGGGGTAGCAGCTTGAAAGGCACCAGTGCCACAACGGGAGGAACTGAAATGTCTGGCATCAACGTGTGCAAGAGGCCATTGTCCCTGTTCTAAACACTCCCCCCACAGAATTGGCAAGCTGGTGTCATATCTGAGACTCTATCAACCTGGCTAACACTGTTTGACCCACCTTGGAGATCCCCAGAGACTCTGCCCCACACAACTTATGGACCCACCCAAGCTGCTTTTCTATATGAATGGATGGTCTTCACTCATGCTTCACAGCTTCCTAAATCCTCTCAAACAAGCAACAGCTGGCCTCAGTGAGCCTCAGGCCCGACACTAGCAACAAACCATCCTAGAATCACAGCTTGGCTTCACCTGAGAATCTCAGGTGAAGCCCAGCATAAGTAGCAGCCATCTCAGATTGCTTTATAGCTCAGGCAGGGTGGCCCCACACAAAACACAGGTGGGGGCTGACCTTGGCCTACACCACCCAAGAAACCCTGAGCCTATGCACCCAGTGGACAGCTATAGATCATGTCAGAGCACCACCACCCTGCCCCTGCATGGCTGATCCCACACAGGGGGTAGAGGTTGGTGATAAGTGGTCACAGCCAATCTTTGCAACCGACTGACCTGGGTAAATCCCTCCTATTGATCTGCCAACAGCAACCAATGCTCAGCTATAAGAGGAGAGTATACTCAGCCCACGCAATGGGCACACCCTGAGTACCCAGCTTGGGCGATAGGGGAGGCTGTGCCAATGGACTCTGCAGAATACCTACTACATTAGGCCACTCTACCAAGACATGGAGTCAAAGCAGCTCTTCCTAATACATAGAAACAAACACAGGGAGGCTGCCAAAATGAGAAAACAAAGAAACATGGCCTAAATGAAAGGACACATCAAAACTCCAGAAAAACAAAATGGAGAGAAGCAATCTATCAGGCGCAGAGTTAAAACACTGCTTATAAGGATGCTCAAGGGACTCAGTGAGGACCTCAGCAGCATAGAAGAGATCCAGTCAGAAATGAAGGATGAAGAAATTGAAATTGTACAAACAGAGAAACCACAGTTGAGTGGATGAAGCCAAGAATCAAATCAATGATATGGAATATAAGAAAGCAAAAAACAACCAATCGGAACAACATGAAGAAAAAGAATTTTTAAGAAATAAGGATACTATAAGCAGCCTCTGGGACAACTTCAAGAGGTCCAACATTCATATCATAGGGGTACCAGAAGGAGAAGGAGCAAGAAATTGGAAATCTATTTGAAAAAAATTGAAAGAAAACTTCCCTAATTTGGTGAAGGAAATAGGCAAGTCCAGGAAGCACAGAGAGTCCCAAACAAGATGAATGCAAAAAGGCCCACTCCAAGACACATCATAATTAAAATGCCAAAGGTTAAAGTTGAAGAGAGAAAGTTAAAAGCAGCAAGAGAAAAGAAGTTAGTTACCCACAGGGGAGTTCCCATAAGACTGTCAGCTGATTTCTCAAAAGAAACATTACAGGCTAGAAGGGATTGGTAAGAAATATTTAAAGTCGTGAAAAGCAGGGACCTACAGCTAAGATTGCTCTACCCAGCAAAGCTATCATTTAGAAGAACAGATAAAGAGCTTCCCAACAAGAAAAAACTAAAGGAGTTTATCATCACCAAGCCATTATTATAAGAAATGTTAGAGGCTTATTTAAGAAAAAGAAGAGGATCAAAACTATGAACAATAAAATGGCAAAAAATATATATCTACCGACAACTGAATCTAAAAAACAAGCTAAGCAAACAAGAACGGAGACAGAGTCATGGACACAGAAAGCATTTTGATGGTTGCCAGATGGGGAGGTGATGTGGGGGAATGGGTGAAGAAATGAGGGGATTAAGAAATACAAATAGGTAATTACAGAATAGCCATGGGGAGGTAAAGTAGAGTATGGGAATTGGAGTAGCCAAAGAACTTATACGCATGACTCATGGACATGAATAATGGTGTGGGGATTGCCTGAGGGAGTGGGGGGGGGGGGGCTGGGGGGCAGGGGATAAAAGGGGGAAAAATCAGGACAATTCTAATAGAATAACCAAAAATATATCATTTAAAAAAAGAATTAACAGAGCGGGCATAATTACTATTTTGTGAAAGGCGGGCTTGCAAGGTTGGCCTTCAGCTGGCATCTGGGAACTTAGATTTGGGACAGTTCCAACCTTTCCTAAATGATAAGAGTGGCTTTCTGTGCTTAAGCTGTTTGTACAAACAATATGGTTCAGGCTGAACACCTGCTTTCCTTCTGGTGGTTGGGAATCTGGGTACATGCCAGGTAGGAGGGTGCTTACATGAACAGCCCCCGATAAAACCCCCAGGCACTGAGTCTCTGATGAGTTTCCCTGGTTGGCAACATTTCCCACGTGTTGTCACAACTCGTTTCCTAGGAAATTAAGCATGTGCCGTGGGGGTCCACCAGCTTGCTCCTGGGTCCCGCCAGACCTTACCCAATGAACCTGTTCCTGTGATCTTGCTTTGCATCCTTTTGCTGTAATCAATCCTAGCCATGAGTCCTGTGAGTCCCAAAGAAAAAAAAAGAAAAACATCATTTTCTTAGACAGAAAAAAACAATGCAGATGCAAAAATTCTCTCAATTGTTTTATTTCATGATTTTTAATTTGGGATGGTATTTGTTGTTATTGTTGTTTTCTCTTACTTTGTGGTAGATTTTCACTATACAGCATCATCCTAGAATGTCTTTCCTTTGGGAGAAAATTAAAATAAGATTCCATTTTAGATTACCAGTTTGAGAATCACAGAAACACCAGAAAAGCACAGCCAGTGATTTCAGAAGCCTTCGTGGCGCCCAGATCAGCGTGACCCCGGGAACAAGACAAGGCGGACAAACCAGGGGAAGCGGAAAGATGCGGTCCGAACGCACCGTCGCAGAAAGCGAACCTGAAGGCTGAGCCCCAAGGGCGACCATACTGCCTGTGACAGAAAGACAGTGCTGATTTTCATTTTCGGATAAATGCCAATCTCCCTGGAAAGTAATTGTTTTAAATAGAATAAAAATATATAAAAATGAATGGATGGTAAATCAAACTAATGCATCTGGATAACCCCGTGGGGATCAAGTTAAGACAGCTAACATCCTTTGTGTAAAGCAATTTTTATATATTCTATCTATTTATTTCCATATAATATATAAATTACATAATATAAATTGTTTATATAATTTGCATTATAAATTGTATATATATTTTTACACAGGATGTTAGTATGCTATATATATACATACATGAAGAATTCTAAGATAGACAGACACACGTGTGTGTGTGTGTGTGTGTGTGTGTGTGTGTGTGTATGCAAGTATTCTAAGCCCCTCTGTAAAACCGAAGCAGAATTACGCACAGTGGTCATACGTCTTATGAAAACAATGTGAGATATTTCAAACTGGGCTTGCTGTTTCTCCGGCAGGAGGGGAAATTTAGCAAACTTAACATTGAAAAGAGAAATGGGCACTACACATATAGAGAGTAGAGCAAAAGTAGGTCTACAGTTCTTCACATGGAAAATAATACAATAATTAATAAATAATGATATAAGAACGAACTGTGTTTTGCACACTCGCAGCTGTACACCTACCTTTGCCCCGCCCTGTGTAGCAAATGGAAAGCAGAACAGAAATGAATGACCGAGTCCAGGAGTTCCGATGAAAAACGAGAGATGAAGGAGAGGCCAGATAAAAAGGACTCTGCTTTTCTTGTCCGTTGAGCACACAAGAGATAAAAACCAGTACTGACGGGTCTACCGAGGTTAGGCCAGACCCTGAGGCGGGGGTGGGGGAGGTAACCTGCAAGGCACGGCATGTTTCAGGCCCCAGGCACACACTCTGTGGGTGCCTCTGCTTCTGGGCCCCCAGACTAGACAGACCATGACCCAGGGGCTCCCACACCCTCTGGGTCTCTCTGAAAAGAACCTCTATTTGGACCTTTTTTTCCTTTTTTCTTTTCCACATTGGGAGACTTTTATTAACTTAAATTGACATTGTTAATTTTGTATGCCAAGTCCTTGGTAAATATACCTTACTTGATACAAACCTACAGGCTCTTCTCAGGACCATAGGATCATGAAGAGTTGTAGTTATCAGTGTTTCGTAATGATTAAAACAATGTTCAAATATTTAAGTTACTTTGCTGAAAAATTTAAAAGAATATTCTGAGGGGTGTTTGAAAGCTTTGTGTATAAATAGGGATTGATACATTTAGTTAGGTACTTGGTGTTGAAAGTAAACATTTCTTATATAAAACATCATTTTATTACATTGCTCTACTAATGAGGCTAGGTATTAGATACAGTATTCCTAACACTAAAGAATAAAGCTTTATATTCATATTTATGTTATCCATAGGACTCATTAATGAAGAATGTTGTATCCAACCATGATAAATTGGCATATTGCAAATCACATTCTGTAGACGTGAAAAGGAAGGTTGCAGCAAAGGAAACTAGGTAAGTGCGTTACGCATTCTTTATACAAATAACTCATTCTCAACAACAGAATTAAATGAGGACCAAATGCTTTTAAAAGTTTTTAAGCCTAGATGGCAACATAATTTCACACACTGAAGAAAAAGGAAACAATAACACAGAACACAGCATTTTTAATGATCATAGCACATTTAAAACCTTCAGCCATCCACTGTATTCTCAGATCCGATTGGCAACTAAAATTCCACATCCACCTGGGTTTGTTTGGCTAAGTTCACTATTTCAGAGAGTTTTACAACCATTTTAGCAGCTTTGTCCAAATCATCAAGCAAGAATTTTCAGCCCACTCTCCATTACCAGTGCCTTAGCAACATCCACTCGTGTACCTTGTAACTGCACCACAACGGGTATTTTAATTTCCAAATCCTTTACTGCCATGACTATACACTGTGCAATAACCTTATACTGCATGATTCCTCCTTAAATGTTGACCAGAATGGCCAGTACCTTTTCATCAGCAGTTATGAGTTTAAACGCTTCTGTTATTCGATGGACTGTAGCACCATCACTGACACTGAGAAAGTTAGATGGTGTCCCTCTGTGAAGTTTTATGATGTCCACTGTGGCCATAGCCAAACCAGCACCATTCATGAGAAAACCTATATTCCCATCGAGGCCAATGTAGTGGATATCTGCCTTAGCTGCAGCTCTGTCCCTTTCATCGTTCTGGGTCCAGTCCTAGAGATTAAAGATTTTCTTCTGGCAATAAGGTGAATTAGAATCAAAACTGATCTTTGAATTCATACACAGCACAGTTCCATCTGAATCCCCTATCGTTGGAACGATTTCTAGCATGGTTATATAATATTTCAGAAAAAAATGTAAAGCTCGACCATGTTTTCTGCGGCACAATCCACACCATTAAGTGGGAATCCCACCTTCTGTGCAAGCGGACAGCTTGATCCTTTTTGATGCCTTCTGCAATATCAGTTGGTTCTTTAACTACGGTTTCAGGAGTCTCTGCAGCAGCACCTTCAATGTTGAAGCCACCTTGAGAACTTCCTCTTAATTCAGAACCTTGAAATGACCTTTCCATTGGTATTGCAAAGTACTATTGTCTCCTGGGATATCTTCGCTCGCAAACCAATACTCGATTGCAAATTCTGCCCTTTTCTCCTGTTTGCTTGGTAAACAACTTTTTCCCAATCATTTGTAAGGAAACAGCTTTTGCTGCTTCTGGAGAAAAAACTCTCTTAACTCCACCTTTGAGGCCACTTTCAAAAGATCTTTTTCCTCTCCCACCAGCTAAAGCCTGTGGCTTTACCACATCTATTGAACCTAATTTTTTGGCAATTGCATAAGCTTCGTCTGGTGATTTAGCCACGTGTCCTTTGGGAATGGCGACTCCAGCTTCTTGCAACAACTCCATGTTCATGTAGTGAGAGAGTCCTTTGTTGTTGTCGCTATACTTGGAGTCCATGGTTACTAAACAATCCAGAACTTCCCAGAACCTGAGGGGCCCTCAGTGCCCTCCAGAGTGAGTGGCTCCTCTCTGTTTGCATCGTTAATCCCATTTTGCTTCTCATTCAACCAAACACCCTAGACTCTGTGTTTCATCTCTGTAGGATTGTGACACAGCATGCTTCTCTTGGCCTCAGCAAACTGCTGGTCTCTGGACCTTACCCTTACTTATTCAGAGTTATTGTACCAGCTGGATACATGCAGCCACTGGTTACCTCTCTATCACTCACTTCCAGTCTCCTTGGCCCACAGTACCTACTAGTGAAATGCTACATGATACAGTAGAAGGAGCTTTTAGAGTCAGAGAGAGCTGCATGCACATCTGCTCTTCCACTGACACTTAGCAAAGCCTTTTCACCAGAGTTTCAGGTTTCATCCTAGTAGAGTTATTCTATGGATTTACAATAATTTTAAAATCCTGACTCACTGGCACATCAAATTTGCTCAAAAGTTGTGGTTATTATTATCTGGATTTCAGGCTTGACATTTCATTCTATCCTACTATTTTGTCATTTCTGATCCTCTTTGGGACTGAGAAAAAAATACGTTTTACTCTTCATTAATTCATCCATTCAAAAATTACTTTACTGGACGCCTACTAAGCTGCCAAGCCTCTGTGGCGGGCACTGGGAATGCAGCAGAGACAACAGAGTTACAAGCACAGTGTTTGCCCTCATCAATCCATTAACAGAGTAAAAAAGAAAAACCAAATGAATAATTATATATTCTGCTAACAGTATGGTAATAAGTCTATATAAAAAAAAGTACAGAATAGCCTGACTTATTCTAGGGAATGGGCAGGTCAGAGAAAATCCTAAGAAATGCTCCTTTAAGCTGAGGGCTAAATTGCGAGTAGGATGACTTACTCAAGCAAAGAGAGTAGAAAGTAATCTCAAAGGAGAGAACAATGTGTGAGAAGGCCAGGAAGTAGGAAAGATTTATCACATTTGAGGACCAGGAGACAGGAGCAGAATGCTCAGCGGGGAGAGGGTCATTGTTAAACATATAAATAGCAAATGGTCAATTCCCAAGTCCTCGAATTACTCGATGAGCCCAGGAACAAGGGAGCACAGGATCTCTAGGACAGCAGAGTAGTCACGGGTTTGTTTGGGTTTTATTTGTTTGTTTGTTATTGTTTTTGTTTTATTTGTTGGGTTGCACAGAATTGAGCCGTAGGTGGTAAATGTGACAGCAACGTAAAGAAAACAACTGTCTCCTGGAGAATTCCTGCCTTGTAAATATATCTCAGCCTATTTTAGAGACACTTTAAGGTAGCACCTGACAACTAAATAATTTTCAGCCACCATATGTCAGTCAAATGCATGATATCCTAGCCACAACATCTTTCCCCTCTCTGTGCTCCCACAGAAATATGTTCCTAAACCTTCTTCAACACTTCACTACATTGACTGTAAATACCCACTTATTTATGTGCGTTCCCGTGTGAGCTGCGGCTGTGTTATCTCCAGTGCCTAAAACAGGGGAGCATAAATAAAACTGTGTTCATACATTTGCTTCCATGCCTGTACTATCCTTCCCCTCCCACTTCCTTTTTGTAAATAACTTATCTTCCAGATAAAGAGATGGCCCTTCTATATATGTCCTCAAAATTTTACTCATCACTGCCACCTATCCACCTCTATTGTATTTGTCTCTTTTCTTCTCTCTGTATCGTCAGACACAAACCTCCATGAAGGGGTCACATCGCCTTCATTCACTATGCCCCCAAGATCAATAGAGCATGCTAAACAAACACAGGTTGAATTATTGTGTTGAATTCATGAAAAATGAACTTGTCCGTGTGGCCTAGTAGCCTCATGTTCTTTTTATAGACAATGAGATCTGTCCAGGCAGCAAATTGAGAGCAGCACGAGATTCAGAACTCACCAAGCCTGATGTAACAGCAGAATTTATCCCGCTGAATTTGGCTAATTTCCTATAGCAGACATTAAAGAAGAACTATGGGCATTTAGATTTTGTTTCTTCATTGTATTTATTTGGTTCTGTAGAGGGGAATGCTTTGGCATTGGTATCCACTATTTACATAAAAAACAGAAAAGGCATAAGGCAGAGTATCCTAAATACTTAGAAAAAGGCAATCAAGCAAGAAACTGAACAAAACCTATTCATCACAAAGGAACAGAAAACAGTGAATTAATCTAAGGCTCTCTGGGGACCCAAAACACCAAGTGAATAAATACTAGCAATGACACAAAATATTCAACAAGCCTGAGCCTGAATGTGTTCTTGTAACAGGAAGAATCAGGCCATTTCATCCCAGGACGTTTGCCTATGCATGCTCCATGGAACCTTCTCTGTGAGGGTTCATGGTCATTTGGGCTGGATGCTTCACCTTCCTCCGCAATTGACATGTGTGACAGTGAAGGAACTGGTTTCACCTGTTTAACCTAGTGCTTTCCAAACTTACTTAACTTCAAAAAACATTTTTCTCCTCCCTTTAATACTAGTTAATACTTAGAAAAAGTAACACTCCCCAAAACACGTTTTGGAAAACACTTGTATATAGACTGGGAGACAGAAAATGGATAAGAGGCAAAAAATACACCAAGCATGGATACACACTAGTAGGTCTCTAACCACATGTAAATGTAAAGGTTTTCTGACAAGAGCACTCTCTCATTACTGCCTTCAATTCTGCTACTTGAAATATTTCTGTGTCTCCTAAAATCAAGATAAGTTAGACCGTAAGGAGGGTTGTCGGTGATGATTGTCCTCCCCAAAATGAAATAAAGTTAGTTTGATATAAAGTTAGAAATTCCAATAGCTTTAATAATACAGTTTCCGTTGTCAATCACATCTTTTAATAGAGACATAGCCCCCAGCAACGTCCTAGTCTGTTTTTTAGGAGCTTTGTACAAAATGTGCTGAGAATTTCTTTTTCTCCCTTGCTCCTCTAACTTGGTATGACACTTTCTATTTCAAACACACAGCTAATGACATTTCTGGGGATTTAGAGGTGGGAGATACAGAAAGGTCTACAGAAAATGTGACAGTCATCAAGTCCTCCAGACATGAGCTGTGCAGCTAACAGACGTGGTTTTCTATGATTGAGCTGCATTACAAAAACAAAAAACAAAAAAAAAACAATAAAAAACTTAGTGTTATCAACTAAATGTTAGGGTCCCCACAAAACTCTTAAGTTGAGCCCTCATTGTGATATGATTCGGAGGTGGGGCCTTGGAGAAGTCATTAGGATTAGATGGGATCTTGAGAGTGCCCCCTCGTGGATGGGATTAGTGCCCTTGTAAGATAAGGAGAGGCTCGCGTCCTGTCTCTGCCTGGCACCAGGTGAGGACACGCTAAGAAGATGGCAGCCTGCCACCCGCAAGTGAGTCCTCATTAGAACGCAATCATGCTGACACCCTCACTGGGAGTTCCAGGCTCTAGAACTGTGAGAAATAAATTTCTGGTGTTTATGAGTCACCCAGTCCATGGTATTTTTGTTACAGCAGCTAGAATGGACTAAGACACTTAACAAAATCTAAAAATGTATTAATAATAAAGAAAAGATATTTATAAAACATACTATTTGTGGGATGGCCTTATCATTCTCCAAGAAGTTCCAAATGTATAGAGCTTCAGTAACAGTTGTTTTAAGTGACAAATTTTCTTGGAAATTTTGTCAAGGTGTGCTCAATATTAATGCAGCATTTTCAATATCACAAAAATACTGGAGATGCAAAAATTCAAGGGGCTGCCCTATGGAAGTTCAGGGGTAAATGGTGGAAACAAACATGTAGTTAGATCATTGAAACAGTGCATAATGCATGTTCTCATAAGATCACATAAATTAGCATCATGGGACAAAGTTATTTATCAAGCTTAGAAAGTAGGGGAAGACTACATCACAGAGAAGATTCTGGACTTAGGTCTTGGAGGATTGAGATACGCTTGCTGGATGGATGTTTTGGAGAAAGGCATTCGAAGTGAGGGAAATCACATGAGATACTGTGAATCTGGTCAATTAAAGAAAGTGTGAGGCAATGAGTGGTGCTGGTTATTAAGAGGCAAGCAGGATAGAGAAGGAAGTGGGGAGGGGAGGTGCTTACTACCTGCCCTCCCCCAGAATGCAATCATGATTTTAACCATTTTTAAGCTATTTCTCATCTGTCGACCAAGACTATCTTATCCTCATTTAAAAGATAAGTTAAATGCGATAAGAAGAATTTAATAGAGTTTTTATAACAACAAGTCAATACCAGAACTTATTATCTTTTGCCTGCAATCCTTTCTACTTGAAAACAGGAGCCTCTCAGTGAAAGTAGAATTCATTTCTACCACAAATTTCCCAACCTTTATGACACAAGATGGCCAATGGCTATTTGCAAGGAAGAACAAAGTTCCTATCAATTCAGACAGAAAGAAAATAACAGGCCCAAAGCATCCTTACACCTTTCCTTCAAGCCACAAACCCAGTCAGAGTATTCCAATCTGAACTGATGGGGGCCCTCCAAGCACCACGTCAGTCTGATAAGAAAGGAACAGTTGTCAGTGTGATCCATGAAGAGTCATTGGCTGCAGGTAAAATGAACAGAATCATTATTATAATAAGGCAGATAGGGATGTATTGGAGGGACACGGGACAGCTCACAGAATTGAAGGAAAAGCTACACACCAGACTTCTGAGACGGCCCAGCTAGAGCAGCTTCAGGAATCATGATTCATCGTAAGAACCCAGGTCAGTCTCCTCCAAAGCCCTTATCAGAACAGAAAAGCTGCAGCTGTTTTAGGTGTTTCTCATTACCCTTAAGATTCAAAATCCAGTGACAGGACCTGATCCAGGTAGCTTGCAACCCTTACCTACCCCTTAGTCAAGGGAAGGCAGAGCACCAAAGCAAATTCGATGAAGGAAGGTTGCTTGCCCTGAGCTAAACTGGGATGCTAATACCAACATAAGAGAGAGTGGGCGCCAAGCAGGCAAAATCAATCAAGGTCCGCCACAGCCCGTTATCATTTTTCTGCAAATAGTATCAGAGTTTATAAATAACCACTTCACTTTTTCACTGAAATTTTCACCCTGTAGACATCTAAACAGGATGAGATGAAGGAGGTTTACAAGGCAGGGGGCGCAGAAAGTTGAGAAGTTAAGAGCATGATCCAGGGAGGTAAACTGAGCATCACATCTTAGTTCTACCATTTACTAGAGGTGAGAATTCAGCCAAGTTTCTTACCTTCTCCTTGCCTCGGTTTACAACTGTAAAATTAGGATGATAATATTAGGTGAGGGTCATTACAAGGACAGCGATATTACAGTTGTTAGGAGGAAGTATGAGCTAAAGCACATAACGCGTTTAGTGCTATGCTGGCATCCGATAAGCACTCATTAACATTGGTCATTGTCATCTAGTTTTCTGACACTGTGACTTCTTGAGATAATTCTCCCTGGAATCTCTAGAGCTTCATATACCATCACAATATCATAACAGAAATTCAGGGTGAGAAGCATCTTTATTTTTCTTCACTGTCTTGTTTCTCTCCTACCTAAAAAGAACAGTCAAGACTCCATTTAGAATTCAAGCTAATGTTCTGTGGCAATTGTTCAGCATGGGTAGCACTTAAAATATAACTCCGGCGATTTTTTTTTTTTTTAGAAGTATATAGCTAAGGTTAATAGAGGTGCCACTTTCAAAATATATCTGCCCCGAGTAACATAAAAAGATTATTTAAGAAGGCAGAGGGCATAGGACACACCCTGATATTAAAAGGCCTAACAACTAAGATTAATTTTATAAGCTCCCAATACAATTTTCATTGACTCTGAATATTTTATCTAAATTACCTTTTTTACTCTTGTTCAGGGAGATCTAAAAAAATGAGTAGGAAGAAGAAAAATTCTTTCATTTGCAAACCAAGGCACATATAACACCTGCACCTTTTCAGCATTTAAAGGTACATAATGTCCTTTTGTTGTTTCTTTCTTCTCTGTTTTTCTCTGCAGAGTTGACTGACAGTAGTAACAGTACAAAAATAAAGTACTATTTCCCCTCATCAAGTCTTACTGCTTTTTAAATTATCTTAGATAATCTTCATCTGCAAATACCCTATCTATGAGAACAGATGCCTTGAAATTTGCTAAGAAAAGTAGCTTTCTCTGCTTCTTAATCAAAAAACATATCTTCAACATAAGTAAAATAGAGGAAGATTTCTGATTTTTGAAAAACTTTCTTTATGGCCCTAAAATGCTTATTTTTGTCAATTTGTTCAAAGTTTAAAATAGAGGATAAAGTTCTGAATTAGACTAGACAGTTTTCTTCAATTACATTCCTGGGATAGACATTTGCAATAAACTTCAAGCTAAGAAATTGTTGGTCAAAATGTTCTCAAAAATTTTCAAAGTCCAAGATTGTTTCTTTATTGTCTTACACTTGTTTAGGAATTTATCTCCATTAGATTACTCTAATTATTATTCAAAAGTAACTACATTCTTTTGACTCTTAATTGGTTCTGTTGACTTAGAACTTTAATGCATAATTTTACTTTTAAAGTTATTTAAATTGGCTGAATTTACATATTACATAATTCAAAGGCTAACACACCAAAATATTATGGAAGGGAAAATTCTCAGCTCTATACTTTGTTAATTAAGACTGCAGTACCCACCCAAGATATCTCTAGATAGTCTAGAAGTCTCTAGACATAGCAAACTGTTCCATATTATAGGAAAAAGAAGACAAAAAACAGACAAAATTTTAGATATCATGACATGACATGATGTGTTACTTGGTGTAAATTTTGCCCTATTCCCTAAACTTCCTCACTTAGTCTCATAATTTAAAAGATAGAAAGAGGTAATATGTAGACGGTAAACCAGTGACTGATGAAGATCCTCCTAACTTCTCACGAAAAAAAATATTCTCATGAGAGTATTATGCTAAGTGAAATAAGCCAGGGAGTGAAAAACAAATATCATATGATCTCACCTATAAACCAAGTCAACAAAACAAACGAGCAAAAGAGAACCAGAGACATGGAAATAAAGAACAAACTGACAGTGATCAGAGGGGAGTGGGGAGGAGGATAACAGGGGGAAAGAAGGGGAAGGGGAAAGTCAAGGAACATGAATGGAAGACTCATGGGCAAGGACAATGGGGTGCGGATTGACTGTGAGGGGGCGGGACAGGGGAAAACAATTGGGAACAGGTGGGACAACTGTAACTGAAAAACAATAAAAAATATATATATTCTCAGGAATATTCACATGTAATAATAACTACAAAACAACTTAGAATAAAGATAAATACATACATTATTGCCCAAATCTAGTAGGAATTTCTCACAACACTACAGCTATGAAACTGGATAAAAAACAAACAACCCTTACCCAAAACTTGGTTCATCAGAACACACTGAGAAAAGACGGAAAGACATTTCATTTCTCTTCTTCTCTAGTCAGACGCCTGCGAGATGGAGGATCTGTGCCAGTAAACTTGGGTGGGTGCTTACCTACTAAGAGAGTGCTACCTGGAGATGCGCAGAATCAACTCTAGAATTTGCACAATAAGTACCTATCTTTGCTGCAGACATATTTGCCACAAGCGTTTTCGCTGCAAAAATAAGCAGCCATAAGGCAATTTTGCCTAAGATAGATGAAGTAACTGGTTGATAGTCTGGGGTTTTCTTGTATGGTTGGTTTCATTTCTTCATTGACAAATCAACTGCCTTCAAGTCTCTTCAGAGACTTGATGCCTTTGGGCTGGTTGTCAGTTTGGTTTCATTTCTCCATTGACGGAGTTTCACAGTTACTCCCATTTTTATGTTATATGTAAATCTTAGCCCTCATAATGGTCTCCACAGTGACAAACAGACATGGTGATGGTCTTAAAATAGTTAGCATTACTTCAAGATGACAATAATTTGCCTGAAGAGTTGTTTTCTTACTTTGAAAGACATGCCATTGGGAGGACAAAGAGACACGGAGGGCGTTCTTTGAGGGCAGAGAGTTGAACCCACATTTGTCATAGAGCAGGTACAGCACTCAGGTCCAATCCAAAAAATAAAATCAGTTATTCACCAGTATTGTCATGAATTACACCTGTTTTTAATGTATTCAAACATTTTGTACTTCGCATTAGTCTTTTTCATTTTGTTATGTCCTTTTTTAATGTCCCTCTTTTATCTTTTGTAATTTTATCTTTACAGCAAAATTGCCTTACACCAAATGAGTTATAAGAAAAATGTTTGTTTGGAAAATGTTTGTGGCAAAGGTGTCTGTGGCAAAGATGCTTACAGCAAAAGTACCTAAAGCCAGACAGAATTCTGTCTCCTCACACTCTCTCCTCACTGGCCTTTGGATTTCTACAGTTATCTGGCATCCACCTGCCCCCATTACAATTTCAGCAGAATCTCTCATTGTGTTTTGTATTGGTCTCTAGGAGTGCAGTAACAAATTAAAACAAACCAGGTGGCTCAGAACAACAGAAATTTACTCTCTGACAGTTCTTAAGTCCAAAAGTTGGAAATCAATGTGTTCGCAGGTACATGTTCTCTCTACAGGCTTTAGGACTCAGGGTTCAGCCCACGAAATAATATCAGTTATGTGTGTAGTATTGCCATGAATCTACACACATTTTAAATGTATTCAAATACTCTGTATATTGCAATAAAGTCTTTTTAATATTGTTAAAAGGCAGCCCTTCCTTACTTCTACCTAGCTTCTCGGTCGCTGGCCATGCCTGATTAGTGGGTTTGCGGCTTCGTTACCACAATCTCTGCTCCATCGTCACATGGTGTTCTCCCTGTGGGTCTGTGTCCAAACTTCTCTTTTCTCATAAGAACCCCAAGCGTTGGAGTGCAGTCCACGCTAATCAAGTATGACCTCATCTTAACTTGATTACGGCAGCACCGATTTCCAAATATGCTAGCCTTCACAGATACTGAGGGTTGGGACTTCAACATAGCTTTCGAGAGGACACAATTCAACATATAACAGGTATGTTATTGTGTGAGACTGTGTCCTGTTGACCTGTTCTGGAGGGGAAGGAATCAAATCATTCCACTTTCTACCGAGGCACAGTACAGTACCTGATGCCAGCTAACGGGATACTCGCACTCCACGTGTTAAAGTTTGAACAAGTGACACAAAGTTGAAAGACACTTAAATTTCATTCCCAGATGCAGCAGTGATGATCTTCTGGTATCCCAGCACTCACACAAGTCTTTATTTTTTTTCAAAATATTAAACCCCTTTTATCTTATAATAGCCAGAATTGTGTTTATTATTTAGGAAGAACAACTCTTAAAACTATAATAAACAAGAGATGTAGAAGGAGGAATGGCAGAGATTTATATTCCCTAGGTATGGTTTCTGCAAGAAAAGAATATGGTCTTAGAAAAATTTTAAAAGGGAGAGCTTCAAAAAAGTACATATTGCAGTATGTATATGGAATCAGTTCCAAATGTTAAGGTTCCAGGCAGTACAGTTTAAGAATCCCTATATTTCAATCTGTAGCAGCAGTGTCCAGCCTGCAGCCTACGGGCTACATGCATCCCAGGATGGCTACGAATGCAGCCCAACACAAAATCATAAATGTTTACTTAATGTTTACTTAAAACATTATGAGATTTTGTGTGTGTGTGAGTACATGTTGCAATGTATTTAATGTGTGGCCCAAGACAATTCTTCTTCCAGTGTAGCCCAGAGACACCAAAAGGTTGGACACCCCTGCAAAGCATTGGGAAATGAACTACATACTTATGGTATTTGACAAAAGAATTTAACAAGAAGAGAAAAACCATAGGAAATGCACACAACTCTCATCTGGTAAACACTAAATCTAGATAAATCTCTCCTGACTGTGGGATTTTGGATAGACACGGTAGGTAGGAGATAGACAGATAATAGATGGATAGACAGATGGATGGATGATAGATGAACAGACAAGCATCCTCAAAGAATGATTGGTATATGCAGAACATAAAGAAGGGAATATCATACTGAACAATTAGAAAAAGATAATGATTCTGAAGGTGATTTACTAGTAGAAATAAAGGGGAAAAAAACATAAATTTTATAGCACTCCTTAACAGGATTTCAGAATACTTAATTTTTATGAAAGATAAGCAGAAAATCAAATGGGAATTAGACTGAGAAGAGAAAAAAAAACAGCATAATGTTGTGAAAACATAATTGACTAAAATAAATCAATGAAATTAACATGAAATATTAAAAGAATTCCTGAAAATATTCAAGAATAGAATTGACAATATGTTAGTTGGGTTTGGTTTGGTTTGGTTTTCCATCAACCCGAAGGTAAACAAACACCTACCAGACTAAAACACAAATCAAGCAAGCCCAGAACTGAATACTGGGTAGAGTTGGCTACTAATCCTAAATTCCATATTCACCATGCATCTCTTAATAGAGATATCTTCTACAATTAAAGTAGAATTAAGTGAGAAAAAATTCCTTTGTTTCCTGAACCACTACAAATTATCATTTAAGCTGACAGTTTGTTTGACATATTTATCTGATATTTTAAATGAATAGTATAGGGTTTTAGATGTAAAACTCTCAACACGTATATTTGGGAAAAAGAGCCGAACTGAATACACATTTGGATAGAAACCAGAAAGCTGTACCTCAACACACTGTCAAAAGATATTATGCATTAAAGCCTCAGAGAAACATCTTTCTCCTCAACAGTCTCACCTTGTTTCGTAAAATAGAAAATTTGGCCAAAGCTTCCTCTAGCTTTCTCTAGAAAGAGCTGGTCAAGAAAGCTCCCATACTTCTCTTCACCCTTTATTGGGTAAATGGTTTGGGAGTTTGGTGCCCGTCTGACATCCACGCATTTACTTTTCTATACCGAAGTTCTCAACAAGGGTGATTTGACTGCCAAGGGAGATTTAGCAATGTTTGGAAAACTTTTTTTTTTTATTTCTATGACTTTAGGCAGGGAAATTACAAAGTTGCCTAATTTAACAAAGAAAATGCTACTTAGAAATCACTTATTCCCTGTAATCTATTTTTCACAAAACACATCAAAATTTTGTGCTAATATACACTGATCCTGCACAAATCTAGAAGTAAATTACATCACAATGAATCTGTTGAAAGTCTGACAGTTTCATTTAAACCCTTATGCGTATCTCTGCATGTGTCTTTCTGTGTTATGGTTTCTACACGCTGCAGTTGTTCTTTGACCTTGAAAAGGTCATGTTCATCCCCAGTGATTTGAAACCTGTTCTCTCATAGCAGAGACTGTATACTGCGTCCCCTGCAGAAGCCTTCTCTTTCACACAGTTTTATGGGTGTTTTGGGCATTAAGCTATTGCTAGAACTACCAAAATTAACTTTTTAAAGAGAGATCTGTGGCAACAAAATGGATCATAAAGACTCTTAACAGATACTTAGTGCAAAAATAAATATATAATTTCAAGCATCCAGGCAAATGCTGACGAATGCCAATTAGGAAGATAATATACCATGAGACAAGAAAAACTACTGAGAAAATTGTGATGATGGATAGATTTTTGTGCCTGTTTGTTTTTTATTAATATGACATCACACAGTAACAAGAGTCCTTGTCTCTCTGCATTTTGTAGCTAGAGGAGAACCTTGAGAAGAGATGATTTTTTTTTTAATTCTATCTCCCTGCAATCCTTGTGAAATCCTCTGGGAGCAATGTCAATTATACCATCGTCAATGCAAATGGTATTTTAAAGAGTTAGTACAGCAGACGGAGAATGTTAATGCTTCTCAGAGGTGCTGATATGCACTGCGTTCTTTTCCCTAAATTCCACCGCAGCCCATCACCTGTCTTTATTCATTCAGATTTAATCCGATCTACTGAGAGGATGGGTCACTGGCTTGCTCCCTGCCTTTGTCACTCAGTTACCCATTGAAAACAATCCATTTTCTAAAGTTGGACAGTGTGGCATTGAAGTTTGGCAGCCAAAGGGTAACTCCTCTGTACAGAACCTGACGATGAGGGGTATGCTGACTTCCTTGCTTAATGGGTTATTCTTATCAAGATAAAATGCATTCCAAAAGTGACTCAGAAACATGCAAATCAACTAGTTCATAAAAAATTATGGGATCTTAGATTTTCAAATTAAGGAAACAAAGAAAATGGACATGAACTCAAACTGAGTGGAAAAGTTGTCTCTAAACAGTCTTCCTCCACTGTGTTTTCTAATATTGTGGTATTATAAAGCATCTCATAACTGTGTTATCATGAGAATTTAGATGGCTTGATAACTGAATCATCTCTACTAAGCTCCTGTGTAGTGAATGCTCAATTTGTGGTAACAAATAAAGCCTATAAGTATTCAATAAGTAGTAATTACCTTATGTCGCCGGAGAATCTACCACGTACAAGGAACTGTGCTAGGCATGGTGAAGGGTAAAAGAAAGTGTAAGATAAAAGACAGGTCTTGCACAAAGGATGTAAGAGCATATTAGAGAAAACACAATAACCAGAATCTAAGAGGAGACAGAAAGCTGGAATGTCCCAACAAAGACAATGTGTGTAAATAGTAACCCTGTAGAAACTCCAAGACTAAGAAAGACACAGGATCAGCCCATACTGAAGCTGGGGGAGATTGGGTGATGAGCCTTCAATCTTAGCATATTTACTTCATTCTCTAGGCAATGAAGAGCTAAAGAGTCTTTGAGAAGAGAGGTAACATGGTGAAACACTGAAGTAAGGTAACACTGTTAGTGATAGACATGTTGGACAAGAAATGGTTGACCAACTGAGGACATAAAAATGATTTTAGGCAGTACATGAACATGGGGTTAAGTATGATTAAATTAAACACTGAAAGCATATTCTATGTTAATTTTTACTTTTAGAAGACTTGAAGGAGCCAACTTTTGTTTTAACCCCACTTTACAATTTGATAATATCTTTTTCAAAAAGAAAGCAGGCAATCATATCCACTTAAAATTCAATAAAGCTATTTTTACTGAATTTGCATTTACTTTCATAGTTACCACCTATAGCAAGTGACACTCATTTCATATTTATATAAATAAATAAAAATAAATACTATAAAGCTGTTTAAAATAGTTGATTTAAGGGAAAAAGTATGTAATAGTACATGTTATGCACAAATGGCAAAAAATCAAGAAACGGAATGCAATTGGGTAAAGTTTAGAAAACACAGACCTAGGTTAGGAGCTACTAGGCATTTTCTTAAAAAAAATACTTGTGCATGTGAAAAAAGAGTTTGTTTCAAATATGTTCAAGAAAGCACTTTTTTTTAATTTTTAAAAATATTTTTTATTGATTCTGCTGTTACAGTTGTCTGATTTTTTTCCTCCCCTTTTTCCCCTCCACCCTGTACCTCCCCTCCCACCAGCATTCCCCCCCCTTAGTTCATGTCCATGGGTTGTACATATAAGTTCTTTGGCTTCTCTGCTTCCTATACTATTCTTAATCTCCCTCTGTCTATTTTGTACCTACTATTTATACTTCTTATTCCCTGTACCATTTTCCCCCATCTCCCCCATCCCACTCCCCGCTGATAACCCTCCATGTGGTCTCCATTTCTGTGATTCTGTTCCTGTTCTGCTTGTTTGCTCAGTTTGTTTTTGTGTTTGTTTTTTTCATTGTTATAACATGGAAAATTGAAAAAAAAATTAAATGCTCCTAAATAGAAAAGAGGTTAAGTAAAACATAGTACCACTATTCTAGAATACTATGCAGCTGTTAAAGAATGGAGAACTACATGTACTTATGTGGAAAGTTCAAGTTTGAAAAAAACAGGTAACAAAACAACTCACACAACCATGTGTGGTGTGATTCAAACTTTTTGAAATGGATATATGTATAATTGCATGTGATTGCACAGAAGTACTAGAAAAATGATCAAAGAGTCATTACTGTTCCTCTTTGGAGAGGTGACTATGGAATCCGAGGCAGAGGCAAACGAAAATAGACACATTTTCTTTGATAGTGCAATAACTGTTTTCATCTAAAATTCATGGAGTATTTCATTGGAATTTTGCAAATTCTTAAGAAACCAAAGAAAACCTTCAGATAAATTTCCAATTCTTTTACTCCTTCTCAAAACTTCACCAAAAACATCAGAGAAGAGCTTTTTAAAGGACACAAAGCCACAAGGACAAAGACAAGAGAAAACTGCAGCAAGATTTTGAACGCTAGATGAGTGGTAGAGTCTAAAGGAAAACACATAAAGAAAGTTCAGCCTTCAACCAGCAATGGAAGAAGCCAAGAAGAAACCCAGTATGCCTTACAAAATCTGCAAAAGCTCAGAAATTGGCACCGTTAGGTCCTCTGGGAGTGGCTGTGGACGTGAAATTAAAAACAAAACGATCATTTGAAAGATTGTTAAAGAAGTGGTTAGAGAATCTAGAGAATCAGTTACAGCCCCGATCCCCCCACTACTCCACGCAGTCAATCTGTGCCTCACCTGTGCCCCAAAGGAAAAGGGGGGCTAATCCTCTAGAGGAAAGGAGATGGGTTTACTCTCTAAATAGGAGAGCAAAAGGCAGGGTGAAGGATGGAGATATTATATGGAAAAAAGGGATTTTCCATTAGAAATTCCCTCAATGAAAGGAGCCACGAAGATCACACTGCAATGGTACCCACAGTCTGGAAGACCCACACACGCACTCAGGAGCCCACTGTTGGCTGTTTATTGTCCCACTCTTGAAGGACCACCAACACCAGAAAAAAGGACTCGAACATGAAAGACAGAGTTTAAAAGAAATAAAAGTAACTTGGAGGAAATATAGTTTTTGCAAGGAAAATAAAACTTCAAATAAACTATCCCTGCTTTACTCAAAAGATTAGACCAAGTATAATATACATGAAATAAGAACAAGGCGCTATTAAAAGAAGAAGGAGGAGGAGAACTAGAGGGGAGAGGAAGAGGGAGAAAGAAAACCAAAAACAAAAACAAAAAAACAAAACAAAAAATCAAGAACAAAAAAAAGCTGTTGGGAAAAATAAATAAATGCATACTTAATATACACATTTTTAGGTATATAGACGCATATGTTTATATGGGAATGTGTGAATGCTCTAATCAGACCATACTCACAGGTACAACAATTGAGCTCTGTAATGACTTTCTCTATATAAATATTTGTGACCCAGCATTTCCCACTTGTTATGGGATAACCTTTGAAAATTCTCCTATATGAGCCTTAGAGCCCTTGCCCTGCCTCATGACAAGCATTTCTTCTTCTTCTTCTTGTTAGAAGCAGATGGTTTAACAGGTTGTAAGTTATTCTTTCCTACTTAATGTTTTCTTAATTTTAGCAAAGCAATACATTCACGTGTCTTTAAAGTGACAATCAGACGGTGGGGTAGAGACTAAGCCACTTGGTCGAGGAGTCCCCAGTTGTCAGTATTTGTGGGCCCCTCTCATCTGGGGAAATAAGCCTGGCTGCAGGTGTTCTGAAAGCATTTCGGAACAGTAGAGACAAAGGACCTCACCATTTAAGTTGCAGACATTCCACATCTCCCCATGATCCTTAGCTGGGCAAAGCTCTCCAATGTGACCCTCCCATTTTCTACCAGGATGGACAAGAAGACGTTTCCAGACTAGGAGGGGTGGGAGAGGTGATTTGGGGGTCTCAATGCCCATGACAGAAAAGTTTAACAAACTATCATGCTTCATCTTTTGCCATGCCCACTTTCTAACTCCAGTTCGTAAGTCTTTCTAGGTCCTGAGACATCATTTTTTTTCCTCATTGGCTTTGCCCACAGTACACTTTATTTTCAGCTTTCCCAGTTAGCTAATTCAATTTCTACTATTTCATTTGCTTTCAGTTTCCAAAATGGTGTTCACTTCTTTCCTGTATTGTCACCTTCCCTAAAATCCCTTTAAAAAAAAACAAGAAAAATGTTTTTTATTCATTTTGGAGAGTTTAGGAAGGTGCAAAGATAAATGTATGTGTTCAATCCTCCACATTTAACTAGAAGTCCTTACTCAGTGTCCTTAAGCCAACGTCTATGTGCGCTACCAGGAGATAAGCTGTACATCTGTACTGAGAAAAGAGAAAACTTTATAATGACCTGAAATCTCCCATTAAAGGACTCTTTATTTAGAAATCATTTGTTTTTGCATTTCGGGATTTAATGAAACAACAGTGATCCAAATCAGCCAACAGAATTTTATGAATAGGTATCATCAAAGGTTCATAATTTGTGTCCTAGGGGAAATGATAAAGGTGGCAGAAGATTCACAGACACACACACACTGACATATATACACACACACGCCCATGTATACATACACGCACACACACTCAGGACTGTAGGAGATTGGTGGCATTGCTATCCATCTCCATTTACTTGTTGATGTCCCTTCCCTTGGAGCCACATCAGCTCAGGGGCAAAGACTTTTCAGAACGTTGAAGAATCCCACCTTCAGCAAATAGGTTCTGTGTGGGTTATATCTGAGGACGGATTTGGTACTGTCTCAGACAGAAAGTAAATGGAAAACAAAACCTTCTAATGGGTCTCTGTCTCTTAGCATCCTGCAATTTTCATTTCAATTGAGATACAAAAGAATTCAAGTAAGACTTTCTCCAGGGAAGCACCAACCCAAAATAAGGGGTAGATTGGAGGGGCTTCCTGGATATTACTTCTGCTATGATAATCTTGCTCTGATCAGACATCTTAGAGTCAGTTCATTACTGTGGTATATTCTTGATAAACTGATCATCAGGTTTTGGTCCCTTCTTTCCACTTTGCATCCTGGTTCCTGGTCCTTAATCCTGATCACTAATATCCCAGGTTTCCCCGTTTCCACCTCAACTGCCTGACTCATATGCCTCAGGCTTCCTCCGAACACTGATAAATCTGCTATCTCACACCGACCCCACAACCAGCACCATCAGGTCTATTAGCACTGATCTTATTCCTTCTCTCCGTTTTCTGATTCATAGTTAATAAGTGTTAACCTGTTGCCAGCCATGTCTATGCCAACATCACTGTTGCTTAAAGATTTCGAAGGTCTCCTTAGTCATCATAGATACACCCACTCTACTCAGCGTTACAAAGCCATGCTCAAAACAGCTTTACCTAAAAATTACCCAGACGGGGTACCACCTCTTTAACCAGAATCTTTCCCACCAGATAGCTTCCTAAATATTACTCTGAGGTGTCCACTTTATGCCTGTTCAATCTTATACATTCTTAAAGATCATATGTTACATATATAAGAATTGAACAATTAAGTAAACAGATGGCAAATGGTGGGAGTCAGACTCATTACTGGAGTGGAAATTCACAGTGAAGCAATCGGGAAAGCCAGAACGATGCACGCGGCAATAGATCAGAGTAGGAGAAATCAGTACAAACTCTGTTTAGCTTAACACAGATACACGTGGTTACATATAGGAATATTTAGATATGTGCATACACATTGGTCATTATACACATGTATATATCCTTGTTTTGTCAGATGACGGCCAAGAAGCAACAACACCCCAGTAGTAATGGACACGTGTATCATCAAGATTTTGTTTTCTAAAACCATTCTCTAGTAAGGGAACTAGGGCTCCTTTGAGATACAGCTGAGGTAAGACTGGGATAGAAATTTAAAAAGAAAAAGAGAGAGAGGTCATGTGTTAGTCTTTTTAGCAGTTTCACTTAATATTTTGAGCTGGCTTTCATCCTTTCCTTTCCTACTTTTCTGCTCCTCTCAGTTTTACACTTAATTGTATACAGCCTTACATTGCTGTTAACTGTTTCTGATTAAGTAAAGGACAAAAAGATAACTTTGATGAGAATAAATGATACTTATAGAGAAGAAAATGGTGACAAGCTAAGAATTACACACATTCTCAACCAATGAAACAGAGCAATTGGGACAAAGGTAATTATTAATGTATACTGTTATGTAAGCTTATAAAAGAGAAAAGATTACATTTTGGAATTAAGTAATGATTCTATAACGACTTCTCTATTTACAGCTAACAGTTTGGACATGACAAAATCAGAACAGCTTCATTTTGCATTTCCTTGTATTCTTTCTGTTGGTTTCAGTGACTGCTAACCAACCCTCCCACCCACTCACCAACAGTCTTCCGGCCCCTATGGACCAGGACTTCCTTGCAGCATTAAAGTTATGCCACTTGGGTGTTCTGAAGCAAGTAACACCTATCTTAGATTCCAAAGTTATGAGAAAAACACCCTCAGGTGCTGATTACCATGTATGTCAAAAAGAATATGAGTCTGAAAAATACGGGCAAAAAAAGCCCCCAAACCCAAATAGCTTCTCCTCACCTCTCAGGGAAATGTGTTTCTGTAATCCACACATACTTGGTTTAAACGTACTCTGTTGAAGCAACACATTACCTCATGATATGGCTAATAAAATTTCCTTGGGTCACTAAGAATGAGTTTACTACATTTTCTAGGTAAACTCCGTACCTGTAAAAGACCACACAGGAGAGTATTTCTAATGCTAAAACATTAAAAATTAAAGACATAATCAAAGACAACATTCCTTTGTTGAAGAAAACAGTAAGGCCTGAGAGCATAATATGAACACATTCACCAATGTTCCAGGAGAAATCAGTAGACACTCAGATCCAGGCACGTCATGGCAAATATTTTGGTTTACAAGGATAAAGAAAACATCCTGAAAGAACTCAGGCATAAGGGGAAAAAAAACAGACTATCTACAATGAACAAAAATTAGGTTGGCCTAAGATTTAACATTAAAATTATATTTTGCAGAAAAAAATCCAATGACCCAGTAATTTCTTGTCCAAGTCCCTTGTCTTAAATGTTTAAAAATATGGTCAGGTACACAAGATGCCCAAAAACAAACACACACAAAATCCTACTTGAAGATACACTCAAGCAAACTGAAAGATAAAATTAGGAATTAAACTGAGAAAGACATGAAAGAAAATTGATCCCCATACTTAATGTGCACTGAACAACAGGAATCTGGTTTGATTAGGTGTCACCAGCTGCATTCGGGGATGAAGCTAGACACTGCAGTGCCTTGCTCTACTCCCTGTGTGTTTCTGTTCTTCATTCAGAAAATGTATTGCTCCAGTGCCCTAAGAAATTCAGCCCTCTAAGACATGCAGCAAAAAATGCACCAAAATTTTATAGCAATTTATGGCAATCTACAGCAAAGAGAACACTAAGCCCTTACATAATTTGCCCAACCTAATGAACTTGTTATCACCAAAAGAAGATATAAATCACAATTTTAATACCAAGGCTTTTTTAAATCTAAATAATAGGAAAGTTAGAAATAATAGGAAATCACTGATCATTGTCCAAAGCAGAGATTATAGGGCTTAGGGTCTCTCCTCTAAATATGATGTTTACATATTTATTTAAGTAGGGAAAAAATCTACTACCAGAATTATTTTATTAAACTTCCGAAACTGGCCACAAGCACTCAATTTGAAAGCTTCTGTTGTTATTCAACATGAGGCTACCCAACATAATTGGAAAGCATTGCACTATACAAAATACTTCTCATTTGTGGGGAAAAACTGAATTTATTTGCAATAGCAGTGTTCCTTTCACTGACTTTAAGGGGAAAAGGTGCCATGTGGATTATCCCAACAGATGTGTTCATATCATTTCCCAAGGTATTTATCAAAGTTTTATAGCAGGGGAAAATGTGTATTTAAGAAGTGAATTATTTTCATGTGGGTGTTTTGTTTGGTTCTTTTCACATGCAGATGCCACAGCCACATACATAACTCCTGGGATTTCTTCATTTAAAAAAATTACTGTCTGTCTACAATGCTTTCTCTTGCCACTCTAAGAAAAGTGTTGGCTGTACAATGATACTCCTGCCAAGAAGGGAAGATTAGACGTGACCTGAAACCTCTGAACAGAAGTGTCACCAAGAACCTCCTTCTACTGCTCCCAGGGACCCAACTTCATATCATAAGAGAGAGAGGAGCTGCTCCAAAGAGTGGACTATTTTAGTAATGAAGAGTATTTACCGAGAAAATCTGTTCTGCTCTAAAGCCATGACTTCGAACCCAAACATATTTTCATCTGAAACTTAATGGAAAAATTACATAATATAGCAGAAAGTTTAAGCTTTAGAATCAGAAAGAATTAAATTTAAATCCTAACACTATGCCCCCTGGCATACAATTTAGACAAGTTATGGAAAGTCTCTGACCCTCTGTTTGCTCACTGGCAAAATGAGGATACTGGAACCTGCCTCATAGAGTGCTTAAGAAGCTTTGAGTTGATGTATGTAAACCGCATTGTTATTCCATAATACTATTGCATAGTATTCATGGTGTCCTCTGATCAACTTAGAGAAAAGAAGAAATTGATAGGCTTACTACCTGAAATGAAGAATAATATTAACCAGTAAAAAATGTATTGTAAACTTACTATGCGTCCTTCACAGTTTTGGGTGTCATGGAGTATTTAAGAATTATGGTTTCACATTAATCAAATAATAAACTCCTGAGGGTCATGGACTAAAATATGAGCACTAGGAAAAGTGAAAGGAAGAAATATCTGTGGGAAGTGGGCTCAGAAGAGGGAGACAGGAGCTGAGCCTTAAAGAATGAGCAAATGAGAGAGGACAGCGCAATCCACAGAGGAAACTGGGCGGGGGAGAGGGGTTGTGAAAGACAGAGAAAGAGGAAGAGAGACAGAGAACCTATCAAATGAACTCAAAAAGAATCTGGAGGTTTTAGCTAGAACTAAATGGTAAAGGCTTATTTAAGGGTCTTAGAGTTTGCAAACTGTGAACATAGCTAAGCAAAAACCCAGAAGTGTTACCAAAAAAGAGAGAAAAGTTAAAATTTCATTCTCGAGTTAAAAGTACTTTCTTGAGAATGATCAGCCCTGCATTTTTTTTCTCTTTTGAAGTTTTTAAATTATAGTTTATTACATACAATAAAATAGTATGCAATTCATAAAATCAATTTACTTTCAAAAACCTTACATGAGTATTCAACAATTTCCTGTAATCCTGCTGTTAACCTAGAAAGCTATAGTTCTCACTTGCTGAACAAACTATTTTATCCCTTTTCTAGTCTCCTCGGTCATCATACACATCCCCTCTGCTCATTCCTTTTTTAAAATATATTTTATTGATTATGCTATTACAGTTGTCCTGATTTTTCCCCTTTGCCCCCCTCCACGCGGTACCCCCCATTCCCTCTGGCAATCCCCCCTTAGTTCATGTCCAGGGGTCATGCATATAAGTTCTTTGGTTACTCCATTTGCTATACTGTTCTTAACATCCCCCTGCCTCTTCTGCAGCTACCTATTTGTACTTAATTCCTACACTTTCTCACCATTTTCTCCCTTGCCCCTCCTAACTGGTAACTACCCAAATGATCTCCATATCTATGATTCGTTTTTGTTCTGCTTCTTTGCTCAGTTTGTTTTTTAGATTCAATTGTTGACAGTTGTGAATTTATTGCCATTTTAATTTTCATAGTTTTGACCTTCTTTTTCCTAAATAAGTCCCTTTAACATTTCATATAATACTAGCTTGGCAATGATAAACTCCTTTAACTTTATCGTGTCTGGGAAGCTCTTTATCTGCCTTTCCATTCTAAATGATAGCTTTGCTATGTAGAGTAATCTTGGCTGTAGGTCCTTCCTTTTCATCACTTTGAATACTTCTTGCCAGTCCCTTCTAGCCTGCAAAATTTCTTTTGAGAAATCAGCTGACAGTCTTAAGCAAACTCCTTTGTAGGTAACTATCTGCTTTTCTCTTGCTGCTTTTAAGATTCTCTCTTTACCTTTAACCTTTGACATTTTAATTATGATGTGTCTTGATGTGGCCCTCTTTGTGTCCATCTTATTTGGGACTCTGTGCTTCCTGGACTTCTATGTCTATTTCCTTCATCAAATTAGGGAAGTTATCTTTCATTATTTTTTCAAATATGTTTCCAATTTCTTGCTCTTTCTCTTCTCCTTCTGCCACTCTTATGATTTGAATGGTGGAATGTTTGAAGTTGTCCCAGAGGCTCCTTACCCTAGCCTCATTTCTTAAAATTCTTTTTTCTTCTTGCTGTTCTGATTGAATTTTTATTTCTTCCTTGTGTTCCAAATCATTGATTTGACTCTTGGCTTTACCCACTCCATTGTTGATTCCCTGTAAATTTTTCTTTATTTCACTTAGTGTAACCTTCATTCCTGCCTGGGTCTTTTTTATGCTGCTGAAGTACCCAGTGAGTTCCTTGAGCATCCTAATAACCAGTGTTTTGAACTCTGCATCTGATAGATTGCTAATGTCCATTTTGTTTAGTTCTTTTCCTGCAGTTTTGTTCTGTTCCTTCGTTTGGGCCATGTTTCTTTGTCTCCTCATTTTGGCAGCCTCCCTGTGTTTGTTTCTATGTATTAGGTAGAGCTTCTTTGACTCACTGTTTTAGTAGTGTGGCCTAATGTAGAAAACCGCACCTAGAAGTTGGATGGGACAGGGTGGGGCAACCCGTGTGAACCAGGTTGATAGAGTCTGAAATATGGTGTCATTGCTCTGAGGCTCTGTGTAGGGGAAGGCTCATTAAAGGGACAATGCCACTGCCTGGTCTCTGGAGTTTTGTCCAGGAGGGAGCTATCCCCCAGCATTCAACCTGATACCAGACACTTCAGTTTCTCCCTATATGCCACTGGTACCCTTGCAGCTGCTGGAGCCCAGAGGGAGTGAGTCTGCATAAGTCCTAAGTCCATTGTGGACCATTTAAAAGGAAATACCTTAGAACCCCACAGCTTTTTCCACCACTCCAACCCCCACTGGTTTTTACAGCCAGAAGTTATGGGGACTTATCTTCCTCGCACTGGAATTTTGAGCTGGGGGGCCTGGTATGGGGCTGGGATCCCTTGCTCCTGAGATATCCCTCCCAACTTTTATCCACCACACATGGGTGTGGGACCTCCTATTCTGCATCTCTGCATCTCTGCATCTCTGCCCCTCCTACCCATCTGAAGGAATGTGACTTCTTTAATTCCTTTGTTGTTGGACTTCCATACAGCTCTATTTTCTGACAATTCTTGGTAACAGTTGTTTTGTAGTTTAGTTGTAATTTTTGCTGTGGTTTTGCAAGGAGGTGAGCCATGTGTACCTCTGCCTCCATCTTGACTGGAAGTGAGTTCTGCAGTCTTAGCACTAGGATCGGTCCAGGATGGTTACCATTTGGCAATCAGGTTGCCCAGGTGATAGTTTCCAGGTGGTCCAGAAGATAGGCACCAGGAGGTCTGCTCATGTCCAGTGGTCTGAATAGTAGGTGTCAGGTGGAAACATACGTGAATCCTTCGGGAGGTAATCAGTAATGTGGTCTGGAGACATGAGTCCTTCAGGAGGTAATCAAAAGGTTATCAGGAAGTCCAGAGGTATATCCAGGCATTGATACAGGGAAGGAAAAGTTCACAAAAGTTTAAGTTTCTAGGCTAGCTAGAAAGACAACAGTATCTTTCTTCATGCCTCAACCTTCATAATGTTAATAATTTTAGCACCTTGGTTAAAGTGACTCCATTTTTTATATTCCCTATCTTCACTCTTTCCTCAGACCATAAGTTGGATACCCAATTGAGTGCCAGTACTGTGTCAATTGCCTAATATAATATAATCACATTTTAATCATCAAAATAACTCTGCAAGATATTACCTCTATTTTAACATATCAGAAAACTGAGGTTCATAGAGGTTAAAGCACAATACATCAGTGTCAGAGCCCAGCCTTTGAACCCTGATCTGCCCAATTCAACACTGAGGCTTTTTTCAACATCGTGATTATCAACAACGATTAGACTGGAGTGTCCTCTTCCTATGGAGAAAGTAGTGCTTTTATGTTTAGAGGCCTCTGTTTTGTGACAAAATCTTAAATTTTCTTGAACCCCAAGATTGAAATAAATGTCATATTAGCCACTCTAAAGTCCAGGAATTCAGCTCTTTTCCCCACAGGCAAAATTTGCTTGGCAGGTCCAAGAACCCCTGGAAAGACTACTCTTCCCTTCACACACTAAATTCCCTTCTCACCCACCTCCGAACCCCAGTAAATTATGTCTCTCACTCAGGGAGGTTGATTTTCATTGGTATTCACTTGAAGTAGGGAAGGTCATGGCTTAGAACATTGGCAATGTATTGTCTAAAGAGCACAGTTTGTATCTTGCTTCCTGAGAGAAGATCTTTAAGGATGCCTTGGCTTAGCTGACTTTTCCTCCCCTCCTGCATCCAACAAACATCCTCCAGGGAAAAAGTCAATTTCAAATCTTCACACCGCAGAGGCTCTCGGGCAGTCCATTGCAGAATGCAGATCAGCCTTTTTCTGCCCTTTTGAGATAAATGGAATCTGGGAAGAGTTTTGAAAGAAAAGTTTTGAGCAATCCTTAGAGCCTGGACCATGCTTTGATCAGACCAAGAAGCAAGGTTCCAATCTAAAAGCCAGTGTGCTCCAATTGGGAAGCCAACCTGATCTGGGTTGATCCCTATTACGATCATTTATTTCATTTCCCAGATCCCTCTCACGCTTTGCATTTGGTATGTAAGCATTCTCTGTTAGTCCGGTCACTAAATAGTTCTCCTTTGCAAAAGCTCCTGCATGATGGGTGGTTTGTTCTTAAAATGGTGTGGATGAGACATGAATTATTCTGCAGTTTCCTGAGAAATCTAGAAGCATTTGGGGTCCCTTAATTACCCGGGCACAAGTATCAAAGCGTGCAGTGGTTCTACAGGCCTTCTTCTAATATCTCACTCTAAGTTTCTTTTTTATAATCTCTATATTTTACCTAAAACTGTCTGGAGGAGAAAAGGCTTTACTTCAGGGATCAAATGTCTCTGCCGTGACTGGTATTGGTGAGGGCCTTGAATATTCATGCATAATACTTTCTTTAAGTCATGTGGAGTGACTATCACTTCTTTATCCTTCCCCGAACATTTTCCCACTCTGACTAGAATAAGTCAAAACTCTGGGCTGGACACCAAGCAGATTACATAATTTGTGAATTTCAATTTTTAATGCGTGGCCAAGTTTGAAGCCTATGGGAGCTCATTCCTGAGTGAGATGCCGGGGAGGTAGGAAGCTCTCCTGACCGGCAGCTCCACTCAGGTGGTGAGCGAATCAACACGACCCTAGAAGGGAGCTACCAAGAGCCACAGGCCAAAGACTCCAGAAGAAGACTAAGCCTCTAGCCCTGGATAAACTATGCTATGTATTAGGACACATGCCAGGCCTACGGCAAATGCTTTGCATGCATTCCCCCATTAAATCTTTATAACTATGAGAGAGACATTATAATCACCCATAATGAGGAAATAAGCATGGACTAGTCGTACAGTAAGAAGTGGTGGAGTCAGGGTTTTCACCAGTCTAACCCCAGAAAATGCTTTTCTTTTTTCTTCTTTCTTTTTTTGCCATTGTGCAATCTCACATCTTTTAGTTACTTTTTAGACCGTAAGCTCCATGAGATCAAGGACTCAATCCATCTCATTCATTTGCTTATCTCTGAAATCCTTAGGACAGGATCTGGCACATAGTAGGTGCCTTTCCAATCTAGCTCATTCCCCTCGATCTTCAGACTTACTGGGGACAGGAAACAGGGCAGTCCCAAGTGCATGGGCCACAGAGCGAGTGAACGACCCTTGCCCCCACCATTTCTCCGATGTGAACCCAGCCAATGGGCACCTAAGATGGAAGTGCGCCCCCGACCCCCACCCTGGTGGATATTTTTTCTTCTTCTGTAATCCTGATTAGCTTCCAATGTGCAAGTCCTGGGCACCATTGTTTTCCAGCATTTAATTAAATGGGATTTGAGGGTAACAGAAAGGAAACAATTCACTGGCTGTCCACACTTCTCCAGTCTCACAGCATGAGGTCCCCAGAGCTCCTGCTTCAGAACCACCCAAGGTGCTTGCTGGACCGCAGGGGCCTATTTCAGACCTCCGGCCTCGGAATCTCAGGGTCCGGGAATATGAATGTGTAACCAGCTTCCCGTGTGATTACTGTACAGACTGACGCTTGGCAAGCAGCCGCTTGCCAAACCTCTCAGAGAGGAGCCCCTTTCTTGCCATGCTGAAGCAGTTGACTCTCTCCTGATGTCTGCAGCTTCCCTCCTGCTGCGTCCCTCAGACTCTGCTCAGCTCCCCTCAGCTTACCCTCTGGCTGAATCCAGTGCCCGACGTGCCTACAGCTTCCGGCCTGGATGCTTGCTTTATGATCTCCTCGGCGTGCCCTTGACCTTGAGAAGGAGTGTCCCAGCCAGGCCTGGCTTAAACTCGTAGAACCCCAGGACCACCCAGCTCCTACGAGGGCAAGAATTTGGACATCTGTGCACTGGTCAATGTCGCCTGCATGTCCCTTCTCCCAAATCTGTGACTCGGAGGAAGCATCGGGCTGGCAAAGGCGGATTCTGGAGCCAGACAGAACCCACACCTTGGCTTAGCACTTACTGCCTATCGCCTTGGGCAAGTTATTTTTCTTCTCGGCCCGAGTTTCTCCATTCATAGTAGCACCTTCTCCAGAGGATGGTTGTAAGGATTAAATAACGTGGAAAGCACTAGAACACAGTAGGTTCTCAGTAAGTTTGTGTTGTTGCTCTTTCCGTATTGGAGGTGAAATAAGGTGTCATGAACATTCAAGGAGAGGCTTAGGGGGCGAAAAAAGATGTCATGAATATGAACCCTTAGAGGAACTCAGTGGAAAAGAGCTCCACCTCCCTGTCTTGCAGAACGTGCTATGTAAATCAGGCTGCATCACACACATATAACGACCTTCTTTTCTCCCAGTGATGTCAGCAGAACACTCTCCCCTTCAAGTCCTTAAGTACAGATCCACAATGACAACTGTGTACCTTCCTTTAATACAAAATATATTTAGATTTTTTTTATGTCTTTTTGTGGCTCTTTGAGTACTAAAAAAAAGTTAAGAATCCTGGGAAAAGGGGCAAAGTAATTAATTTTCCTCAGTTTACCATTAAATGAGAGAGTTGAATTTAAATGATCCCGCTTTAATACCCTGTTAGTGTGCTGGGTTACTGGGCTTTAACTAACTTAGGCTGCTTCGCAGAAAATTAAGCCTCCTGACCTTCACTGCTCCCACTGCCCTGAGAGCAAGGCGTGGGCCTTGACTTTGATTACACACCAGGGAACATGGGGAGGGGGATGTGGGTGCGAAGAGACAGGCAAAGAGACTGGAATGGCAGAATGTACCTACAACATTAGTGCCAAGATGCTCAATTTTTAGAAATGTGCTAGAAATTTGGAATTTGCAAAGTATACCATATAACAGCGAAAGATTAAAAATAACTTAAATGGGCAGCAACAGAAGTAGGTTAAACAAACTACAGTAGCATAAGACATGAAATGCTATGCAGTCTTGTAAAATATTAGGCAGCTCTATGCTTTATTAAGTCCTGCTAAGGAAAGAGGTCCAAGGCATCTAGTTATGTGTGAAAGGCAAGGTCACATCATAATATCTTAAATGTAATTCCCCCATCTCTCTCTCTCTCTCTCTCTCATATATTTACAAATGCATGGAATATCTATGAACAAATGCATTAGAAATCAGGCACTAGAGAAAGAAAGACAGAAGGGGAAAGGAAGACTGACCTTTCTATAGATACCCTTTTGAATCTTTAGAATTTTGAAACATATATATGTATTATCTGTTAAAAAGTAAAAAAAAAAAAAAAATCAAAGAAAAAATGAATTCATATATATTTAACTTACATAAAACAAGCATATGCAATTCTGCTGATTTAAATTAAAACCCAAAAAAAGCTTCATTAATATAATAGCAGGGAATTTCTACAAGACAATACAGGTGCAGGGGAGGTGGAGGGGGGTTTAGATGAAAACATGATTGGCCACAAACTGATAATTATTGAAGATGGTGATCGGGGACATGGGGTTCCTTTCACTTTCACATAAAGTATAAAATACATTCCATAAATGACATAAAGCTTTCATAATAAAAAGCATTTTTAAATGGCGTCATTAAGAATCTATAAATAAATATACAGGCAATTTATAGGGCTCTGAAGTAAATCAAATTACTCACAGAATATGAATTTTGTGAGTACAGACTTAGTAAAGAGAAAGAAAGCATTTCATCGGTATTTAGCACAAGGAGGTCTGGCTCCCACACAGCCCTGAGGGTCAGACCAGGTTGGAAGGGGAGGGCCTCACCAGGGCAAAGCTCTATCTTTAATTCCTGGGCCCGGGATCCCGCGTGGGAGCTCCAGACACAAGAGGGGGAACATAGAAAAGAGGGAAACATAAACGACCCCACCAAGTAACATGATCGTGGAAGGATATGGACATTTTACAGGTTACAGGTTATTTTCAGAGGCCCCAGAAATATGTGAAGTCCCAGTGTCTTATAAAGATGCTATTGTTAAAACATCCACTGCAAGGAGAATTTTATAATGCAAAACAGAGCCTGCCTTTCTGCAGCTACAAGAGAAGACGGAAATTTTTCTCCTTGTGGCACTAAGATTTCTTGCACCCGCAATTAAAGGAGGCTACGGTTTGAAGGCTAATACTGGAATTCCAATAGTTAGCTCAGGGAGCAAAACAGCATGACTGGAAAGAAGCATAACAAACTTTGTTGGGGGGGCTTGATGGGAGGATGGAGTGGGACTTTTAGCAAATGTGAACATACAACAATTTGCATTTTGGGGGCCAGATTTGAAAACATGTAAGTCCCTCTGCGCTCAGTCCCAGGCCCCCTACTACTGTTCCTTCCCTGTTCCCTTCTGGCATGATTACAACTATTCCCAGGGCCTTAATTAGCTCCTCTTTGCAGGTGACTCCAGATTGTACCTCTAACCTGACCTCTCTTCTAGGTTCCTGACAGGTGCTCTACAACTGTTCGCGTGGAATCTCCAATTACTAGACTCACGAGCGCCTGCAAGTGAATATACCTAAAACTGAGCTGCTGGTTTGGGGTTCCCATAACCTTCCCCTGTCCTCTGTCACTGACATCTAACAAAATGGCACCATCGTGATCTACCCTGTTTTTCAAACTAAAAATCCAGGAGTCCCCCTTGACTCTTCTCTTTTCTTATCATCAAATCTTATTTATTTTACTTAACAACCTATGTCTTGACTCTATCAGCATTGCTTCAGCTCCACAGCCACTACCCAAGTCCAGACTATGGCCGTCACTTGCCTGAGCTATTACAAGCACCAACTTCTAATTGATCTCCTCCTTTTATTCTTGCCCCAATCCAATCCACTCTCCCTACAACAGCATGATCCTTTTAAAACCATAAAAGAGAACATTTAAGTCCCTTGCTTAAATCCTTTCAGTGCCTTCCCCCTATATTTACAAAATCACCCAGACTGCTTAATGTGTGTGCAAGAGTTTGCATGCTCGGGTGGCCCCCAAACTCTCTTTTTTTCTGACCTCATTCCACCCCCCTCTCTCCTTCTCACTAACGTCACTCC
>PVJD01011472.1:0-45971 GCA_004026545.1 Mormoops blainvillei
CTCTCACACACACACACACACACACACACACACGCGCCCCCTTGTCTCACCGATCCAGGAACCCAACAGAAAACTAGGCCCGAGCCACCCTCTGACTCCAAGCCTCAGGAGCACCAAGCAGGAGAGAGCGCTGCAGCCATACATGAAAACCCCATCAAGCGGACAGACAGAAGTGGATCTTTTACGTATCTCAATAAGCCAAGGGGCACAAAATGCTAAAAACCTCAGATATTATAACTCACTTCCAGTTAGGTGGAAGAACACCCTAAGGACATCTGCTGTGGCCCATTTAGGATAGTCCATTTTAATACACAGTTCTTCTGCACATGTTTTAGGAATTTAACTGTTGGCTTTGAACTTATTTTTACTCCATCTTTTCATTTTCCCCCCTCCTCAGACAGAGTATATATAAAATGTAGCCACATCAGAAATATTTTACATGACAGGAAAATGTCACAAAAAATGACACATTAAAAAATAGGTAGCCCTGACTGGTGTGGCTCAGTGGTTTGAGCATCATCCCACAAGCTGAAAGGTCACCCGTTCAGTTCCCAGTCAGGGCACGTGCCTGGGTTGCAGGCCAGGTCCCCGGCTGGGGGTGTGTGAGAGGCAACCGACTGATGTTTCTCTTGCACACTGATGTTTCTCTCCCCCTCCTTCTCCCTCCTTTCCCCTCTCTCTAAAAATAAATAAATAAAATCTTTTTTAAAATAGTCAATATAGGAACCAATGACATAAAAACTCACAGAAAAAGAGAAATTTATTAGGTGATGCTAAGAAAACACCAGATAAAAGAGAATAGGCTGCACAAGCAATCACCAGTTATTAGTCCTTTTCTGAGAGAAGTTTTTCCTAAGAATTAAAGAAGAAAATACTTTTAAGTGCAGGAAAACTGCACCTAACTTCCTAAACGGATGGAAGAACAACGCATACACACAGCAATATAGGTTGCAGAATCAAATGTGAGAGCACATCACAGTGAAACATACACATTACTGTTACAAAATACTATTCTTACAGAAAATTCACTCTTGGCCAAGTATCAGAGTCCTCTGGCACACATAAAATGAACCCGAACCTTGGGCTTACAGAATTGCCTAGATGCAAACTTCATTAGAATCTAAATGTCACATGGACACTAATTCATCGGAGGTAAGCCTTCAGAAAGCACCTCCTGACTTACCATTTAAGTCAAGGAATATAACAGGAATGTGTGTTTCCATCCCAGGAACCGGGGTCCTAAAACATAATAAACAAATTGCATCTCAGATAAAGCAGCCTGTCTCGACAGCATGTACTTCATGACACAGCCTCAATACGAGGTCGGAGTTGCCTGAGGTCGGGCCAGCCACAGCTCTGTGGCTGGCTTTGCTGTAATTTCCCACCAGAGATGCTGCAGGCCTGACTGGAAGTGCTGCGTCTCCTCAGAGTGCTCTCGTGCATGGCTACCACACGCCCTGAAACCGGAGTGCAGTCTTCTAAGACACACAGGACTGTGTACAGGTGAAGCTCCCTTGTGTAAAGTTACTTTCTTATAAAATATATACTTAAGGGCCCCATATGGCTTAATTTACTATTTTTAATTTCTATAAAGTGGCACAGAAATTTGCTGACAGTACAGTTTTAAAGGGCACCAAAACCAAAAACTCGTAGGGATGTAATTTTATGATGACCGAATGGTCTTTTAAGGGGATGACCCAAGTAATTAACATATTAACTATTTTTTCAAATGCTAAGTGCACTCGTACTAAATATTGATTTAGATTCTCAGAAATCTTAATTATTTGAGCCAATAACAATATTATTTAATAAAACAGTTTTAGGTCATCGTTATTCCAACTCATGAAAATAATTTAACACTTCCTCTAATTCAAACAACTTCTTTCCCATATGCTATCATGAGTCTTCCATTAATTAAAGCGCAGGTAAAATTCACACGGAAAGTAGTCGGCTCATTTAGAACTTTAGGAGACACGTGGTGGCATTCATACCATTCTGCCGGGGCCCCTGGAATCCCACTGCCGGCGGAGGGGACCATGACTGCGTTCCTTTCCTCGGTTAGAGTCAACCTCATCTCGAGCAGTTGAGCTTCCCGGTCAGCATCATCCTCTGTTTTATCTAGAACATCAGGAATGAGGATCCGATAAGGTTATCTCACTTGCTACTTACACTTTGTCCTGTGTATCGGACAGGTTTTTCCATTTCAATTATTGGTTGATGAGGGTTCACTAGAAACTTATGACTTCCTTAATTCATGATAAAAAAATTATGATAAGAAAACTGTAAGAGAGGTCAGAGTGCTCTTACAGAGGCCATCCTCAGTCCATGGAAGAGCACATGAATGATTTCTTCCAGAGTCAAGAGGATTCAAGTGCTTTCGGACAATAAATCAAGAAACGTTACTTTTGAGGGACAACATTTACTTTGTGTACTCTATTTTCTCTTTCTTTGTTGGGGGCTGTGGGAGACCTATGCAAAGACATCATTACAATTAGATGAATGTTCTTTTGAGATGATGTGACACGAACAACATTCCTATGCTCTGGCCATCCCCATAATTGATGTGTTCATCTACTTTTAATTTATGTGGCTGTAAATGGGGATTAATTATGTCCCGATGTAAGGGGAAGGGAAATATTTAACTTGCTTTTCCTACCATGTTTACTGACAAGCTTTTGCAGTTGTTGATCTAAGTACTCCTGACGTTTTGTTAATGCATTTAGCCATTTTCTACGTAGTCTCTCTAAATCTCGATCCTGGAAGAAAACAAGGGAAATGATAGTAAATATAATGTGTAGAAAATATATCTGAAACTGATGCTCCATCTTACGCTACTTCGAATGTGCTTCAAAAATGTCAAGTATTATTACTAATGTCTTTATTACCACTATTAGTTGACTACAGTCATTATTCAAAACAGAAACTTTCGGAAATTAAAGCATTATTGTTCTAGAGTAAGACTTTCTGAAAGGCCATTCTCTGATGTCCAGAACCATTTTTTTCCCGTTGGCTCAATGGATAGAACTCCAAGCACTTGCAATTAAGATCTTCTACAAGGTCTTTATGCTGGATGAAAATCACAAATCCTACTCAATAATCTTTATATTTATATCCCTTAGAACATCAAAACAATTCTTCAATGTTCTTCACTACAGCCTTCAGCATGTTTCATTTACAAACAACCTGTAAATGCTTCCTCCCTTTGTTTGGTGGGGAGAGGGGAGAGGGAACAGGGGGCATTATCAACAGCCGAACAGCTCTACCAGTCAACACCTGACTGTACACCAATCTTACCTCATTTCCTTTTGTAATACAGTTACGAGACTGGGTAGATCAGTGGAATGCTGTGGAACGGGTGTGTATCTGGACTTCACTAAAGCACTTAACCAAATAGCTCAAGACATTCTTGTGGACAAGATGGAGAAATGTACAATGAATCTACTTGAATGAAATCAGAAATGACTGAAACATCACATCCAAAGAACAGTGATTAATGGAATAACGTCAGCTTAAAAAGAAGTCTCTGTTGTTGTGCCGCAGGACTTTGTATTTAACCCTCTCTGATACAATATTTTTATCAGTGACTTATATAGGAAGGCAGACATTTTTATCCAATTAGAATGATGCAAAACCAGGAGATTGACTACATTGGATGACATAATGAGGATCCAAAGAGCTCTGAGCGTCCTGACAAGACTAACAAGATAAAACTTAACAGACATAAACAAAATCTTGCAGAAGATAAGGAAAAAGGGAGGGGCAGGAGGAGAATACAAAACCAAACCTGTGTGACTCCATGCAGTGGGGAAGAAAGGACTTGCTTAAAATAAGGGAAACCTCTAGGCTCCAGGCCTGACTGAAGATCGGTGTGACACAGCTCTTATAGGCAAAGGGGTAAGTGACGCCACTCATGGAGGGACAAAGCAAGGATGAGAATCTGGAGAGAGCGATCTCTAGGAAACCTGGATGGGGAGCTCTCCGGGTTTGGAAAAGTTTAACAGTCACAAATGATTTCCCTACACTAAACAGATTTTACAGTCTATAGCTTTAGTCTATGAAACAAACACTCATTGTTTCCTATGTTGTTTTAACTTGAGAAAAAGCAATGTTTGAATAAAAATTAGTTGTGTAATTATTAAGTAACAGTACAGGAATGAGTAACTCAGTACTTTAATCAGGCTCCTTTTGATGAGGTTAACAGGTGCTTCTTACCTGGTAGCTGTCCATGTCCTCCTCTTCCTCCTAAAAGAAAAAAAATACATTATGCAGAACCAAAACAATTATCCAAGAATCAGTCTATGCTAAATAATCTGAGTCTTTCCCCATACTTCCTGTCTTCCAGTTTAATGAATATACTGCTTCATCTTCCATCTATGTGCACCCTCAAGTCTAGGTTTTATAGTTTTCAGAAGTTGGAGTAAAACCTTGAGCTTCTCATAGGAAAGTGAAAAACCACATATTTGACCTTTTCGGGAACCAGTACAATACTTTCCCTGCTGGGTTTGTAGTCCCACTCCCTGGGGGAAATCAAACACCTGCTGGCAAATAGTCTTTACAAGCCAGTAGGGGGTTTCTGCAGAGGGGTGGTGATGGGGGAGGTTAGTTTCTGGAGGCTGTGATTTTTATTAACCCTCAGTTTGCCATGTACCAGGGCAAAACCAACAGTGTGGTGCAATGATTCCATACAAATACAATACAAATTTTTTAAAAACAGCATCAGAGGAAAACAACAGGAATACTGAAAGAATTCTTTGTGGAAGGCAGGTTTCTGACTGGTCCCCAGAGCCTCTCTTGTCTAGTTGGGTCTTTCAACAAGAACATCACAGGCACAGGCACTTACATGGAAGGTCTCCTGTGTCTTGGGGGATCTGAGCGCTCTAACTTTTACACATCCAATTCCAACAGACAATATACATTCTTCCATCAGAGGTAAGGTCCCAGATTCCTGTACAGTCTTCACTTCCGCTTGGACTCGCCGGGACTGCCCCTGCATGACAGACAATTTGAACAGTTTCTTAAAAGCAGTTCCACTCATAAAAGTCTGGTGTAGAGAGACCCCTACAGGCTGCTGTTGGGAAAATCATTTAACTTGGAGCCACTACCTCACCGTACCTTACATGTTAAATAGTAAACTACAAATTGAAAAATTAATCGTGAAAAATTATTTACCTTTTAAGCACAAAGAAAGACAGAGCATGAATATACAGTTTACATATTCTTCAACAAAAATAAAAATCAAAAGAAAACATTCTAAAAAAAGAAACACAAATAGCTAGACAATAAAAAATGTTCAGCTTACTAATAATCAAATAAATACAAATTAAAATTAGCAAGATACACACTTATTTCTATATACTAAGCTTGCAGTTATCTTTTTAAAAGGTAATTTCTAATATTTCCCAAAGTAATTACATACATTTTTGGCAGGAATATATGTTGGTAAAGCTTTCTGCAGAACAATTTGCCTTAAAAATAGTTGTTTTCCTTGACCCTGCAATTCAACTTTCTAGGAATCTAAGTAAGTAATCATGTACATACATAAAGAATTATAAAGCAATGTGAAGAATAACAAAAAACTAGTTACAAATTAAATGTATAATATTGATAACTGCTTACACTTTACTATATGTAATAAAATATTAGTCATTAAAATATGGCTGTAGAAAAATATACATGATATTGAAAGTTAAAGAGTGTGGTGACAGGTGTTAACTAGGTTACCAAAACAGCATATGCCATATAACCTACTTTTAAAGATAAGCAAAGTAGAAATAAGAATGGTTAGTACCATCCTGGATCCACTGCTTTAATCCCAAAATAAGACAATTTTAAACCAGGCTGCAAAACGAAGAGTGATAAAGAGAGCCTATCCCTTCTTAAGCATATTCTCAGAATACTGTGTGACTATATATTTACAATGAATATATTTTTTAAATCTCCAGTATTCCTAAATTATTGACTTCAAAGTTGGTTTATAAAATCTAGAACTGTAAAATATAATTTGAAAAATGGATTTTGAACACACAATTTCAAGTCAGTTACTCTTCCCCTCTTCCATCAGATTTTAATTCCCAAGAGCTTTGCTTGCATTATCAGTGAAATCAGCTACGGCAATGACTGATCCTATCAAGCTAGATTTGAAAAGACAGATTACTGCTGCATTTTGATTAAATATTTTCCAAGGACTACCTATCAGATACTTTGTGAAAAGAGTACTTCAGAAAACATTTTAATTGTCTAAAATAGTTTAGTCATTTCAATTAGCTACCTTTTGTTTATTTACTTTGTCTAAGAGAGAAAGTGGTCTACTTTAATTTTTTAAGTTAATTTTAGAGAAAGGGAGGGGGTAGAGGGAGAGAGGGAGAGGAAAGGCGGAGGGAGAGATAAAGAGAGAGAGAGAGAAAAACATCAATTTTTGCTGTTCCACTTATTGATGCATTCATTGGTTGATTCTTGTATGTGCCCTGACTGGAGATCGAACCTGCAACCTTGTCAAATCGGGTCAACGCTCTAAAAAACTGAGCATCCTGGCCAGGCTGAAAGTGGCCTATTTTATGTGTGCCCAAATGTGAAAGGTGAAATACATACTTGTATACACGGGGAGGATTCAAGCTAAGGAGAGGGAAGAAAAGGAGGGAAAAGATCCAAGAATGGCTAAATGTCCCACAGAAAAAGTATGCATATACTATTAGATTGAACTTCTTGTAACTGCTGCTATTTGACTATTTTTAAAATATACAACTAGCAATTTCATATGTTAACCTAATCAGTTTTCCTCATCCATCTTCCTGTTCAAGAATAGTAGTTTCCAAGTTTAAAATACATTAAATTCAATGAGCCTATCACCCAAGGCCCTCTATGAACTACCTGCCACACCCTTCTATAACCTCTTCTGTCACTGCTTTCCAGCTCCTCCCACATGTTACTTTCTACCTAAACTTACCTAATTCCAACCTCTGTATGTTTATTCTTTATTCTTGCCATTTACATATGAAAAACCTCTCCAACCTTTGCATGATTCTTTCAGCATCCAGGTCAAGACACACGTCCTTCAAAAAAAAGTCTTTCCTGATAAACTCAACAGATTTTTGAACACTGAAAATAAAGATCAGCAGAACTATGACAAATGCTCAAGCATTCCATTTACACTAAACCACAGAAACTCATCTGGTCTGGCCTCCTAAGGCATGAATTTCTAAGGCATCTAAAAAAGATATATATAGTTTTAACAGATGTTCAGAAAAAGATGTTCTTCACACGGTTAAGAATCCTATTTTATACGTATAACTCATGCTATAATTTAAACTAATTTCCTTTTGCTTTTAGTTCTTTGACCATATATGAATGAATTTACTAAAATTTATTTGCTGGGGTCAGAGAAAAAGTGCTTATCATCTTTCTCCTACTAGAATATTCAGGAACTTAAATATTTAAGCAAACTTTTTTTTTCCTTTAACCTTTTCTCCTATTTTGCTGTGACTGATTTAAACATTCATTTTCTACAGCTATTCTAATATTTGACTATTGTTCTAAAGTATGGAAACTATCACAGGGTGCAAGATTCTACCAGATGTTGTACTAATGTAAAGCATGGTGAAAAAAGAGTATTTCCAAATCTACTATGTAAATCCTACTAAGATATTCTCTCTTACCTTCAGCTGGCAGCACAGACACTTTCCAGATCACAACCTGCCTGAGGTAACTGATGATTCCTACATATTTCCCTGCTGTGCTGATCTCTAGCAGGTACTCGTGTCTACCTAGTGGCATTTATATAACACCTCCTGTGGTATCATAAAAGGTATTTTGTCTTTGTCCTTAGCTCCTGGCAGACAGCTCTGAAAATTCTTGAAGGTTCCTACGTGTTAACGTTTATGGGCCCATCTCTTAATGATGTGACTTTTAATTTGGCGACAATTGGCAGATCACCAGATAGGTTCATGGCCGGGGTTGGTCATCAGAAAGACCAAGCCTTGATTAGAAGTTGGAACGTTCAGCCTCACACCTCAGTGAGAGAGGGGAGGGGCTGGAGACTGAGCATTGCCAACGGCCAGTGCGTCCTCAATCATGCCTAGGTAGTGGAACATCCATAAAAACTTAAGAAAAGATGGGGCTCCGAGAGCTTCCTGATTGATGAACAAATCTAAGTGCTGGACAGGTGTCACACCCTGAGAGGACCTGGAAGCTCCTCTTCCTTCATCTCGTCCCTTGCCCATCCATGCACCTTTTCCATTTGGCTGTTCCTGTGCAGTATCCTTTATAATAAACTGGTCACAGTGTGTAAAAGGCTTTCCCAAATTTTGTGAGTTATTCTAGCAAGTTATCAAAACTGCGGAGGAGAGTTGTGGGAACCCTCGACCTTGTAGCCAAGTCGAACAGAAGTGTGGGTTACCTGGGAACCTGATACTTGCAACTAGTACCTGAAGTGAGTGTAGTGTTGTGATTAAGTCTGCACCTGGAAACCTGTGGGATCTGAGCTAACTCCAGCAGTTAAGGTCCAAACTGAATTGAATTGTAGGACACCCACTTGGTGTATGCAGAGAATTGGTTGGTGTCAGGAAGAAAAACACTTCTCACCTCCCATGTAACACTATCCTTCATCCCCAATATCGCTAATCTTCACACCCATCCTACAAAGTTGGTATTATCACCACCTCCAGGTCCCACCTGAGGAAAAGCTCTGAGAGGTCACCTGACTTGCTCACGGGTGCACAGCTGAGCCACAGGAGACCTGACGCTCGACCCTAGCACGTTAAGACTCTGGAGGTTTGCTCTTTCTGCCATGTCACACGGCTTCTCCTTGTCTTCATATAAACACTCTAATGCTGCTTAATATGTTTGCCTTATTTTGCACAATTCAATTTTAAGTGGTTCTTTAAAGCTTATCTCCTTCTCACTTAAAGCTTACAAAAGCTGGTTTTAAAATATTATAAATAGAAATTAAAAAGAAATATTTTCTTAAGTATCACTTTCTTTTTTCTTTTAGGTAACTTTATTTATTTATTTTTTAAGACTTTATTTTTAGAGAGAGGGGAAGGGAGGCAGAAAGAGAGGGAGAGAAACATCAATGTGTGGTTGCCTCCCACGCGCCCCCTACTGGGGACCTGGCCCACAACCCAGGCACACGCCCTGACTGGAGAATTGAACAGGCAACACTTTGGTTCGCAGGCCGACACTCAATCCACTGAGCTGCACCAGCCTGGGAAAGTGAATACTTCCACACTGTAATATTTTTTTTTAATTGAAGAAAATACACATGAAGTAGGAGATGATTTTAACACAAGAAATGGAGTTGGCCAGTCTAGCTTTAATTATCACTGACATTTCTGTAAAAAAAAAAGGAAACAACTAATGTTCAGCTTTATGGTACCACAGAATTTAATATGAACATTCAGAATAATATTCATAATGTTACCTGCCGGAGTTGGAAGATTCCACCTGTAGGCACGTCCTTCGCAGGAATTACTTCTACAGGGCAGTATTCACCATTCTCATTCTGTTCCAAAATTTGAACCCAGAATTCCATTTTTCTGGTGACTTCACTCCATCTAGGAAATAGTTGAAATTTTTGGAAAGTCATATATTTCTATGTCGATACAGCAGCTTAGGCTCCTACACATGAGAATTAACAATGATAATGATTTCCAAAACAAGTAACTCAATAGAATGATCTGTAGTTCAATGAGTAATATGCAAGTATATATTAACAAATATAATTAAAAGCAAACTTAAACAATATCAGAATTAAGACTACACTTTCAGGGATCATTTCCACAGTTCTTTACTAGAGGAGTAAAGTATGAGAGGAGTTTCTCTGAACTTGCAAAGCCCCAAAAATAGAAATGGTTCCTTTATTTTGTTCAAAACTGTGTGATAATTACAAATCTATTTCAAAGTGATTATTTAAAAGTCTAAACATTGTAACCAGTTGGGCAGAAGCAAGTACAGTGATTATCTTTTCATAAATAGAAAAAGGTAGTGCTGTATGCTTTAGTGACTTGACAAGTATCTTTGCTCACATCAAAGAGTATTAGGGAAAAAAATCTCAACGTTTAATTTAGTATACGCTAAAACTTTCTAAATGCCAAAAAAGAAAAGCTGGTTCTTATTTATAATAGGTGAAAAAGTACAAGTATATGCTCCTTTGTTCATTTCTTTTAACTCTTCTTTTAAAAATCCCAGTCAACAAATGAGCCTGCCTCCTTGCCTCCTCCCATCACTGATGCCACCTGAAAAGAACATGGAGCTGAAGAAAAACAAGCAAGCTTGAATTCTAGAGTACACCTTGATCCCTTTTCTCTATAGCTGATTAATTAGAAGTAATTTATAATGATAAGCCACTTATTCTCCAAAAATTTATTTCACTCTTTATTCTTAACTACCCATATATTTAACTTTCTTCTATGACTCTTCAAAGTTCACTTCTCTAAAGAAGTTTAATTGTGCTATTAATATCCTGGCAACACCACCATCTATTCCTGGAACAGTGATAATAATGCTGAGGAAAGGACACCCTTTACATATGGCAGTATTAATCCCTATCAATTTATAAAAACCATAAGTGGAATCAGATGGATAGCTAAGATTCACCTGTCCCGAAGACTACGTGTTTTTGCCTGGATAATCCCCAAGTCCCATAGGGCTGGGTTTTTCCGAGGATCGGTCACCTTATGGCCATATATTTCAATTGCCAACGCCCCTTCTGAAAGGTGTTCAATAAAGTCTTCAGTGATGTTAACAGAAAACTCCTAAAAAAAAATAATTAGAGAAGAGGAAATTTCTGGCGACCTTATGACTACTTATACCCAACAACATATATTTACTTCCCCATGGAGAAGAGAAATAGAAAAGAACATTTTAGTTACAGAACTGCTGTTATATTACATCCGTAATGAATGCTCACATGGTCTAAGGTTCTAGGCTTCAAAAATAATTATAACTCTGATTTTTAAAAAATGTTTCACCTTGAAAATCTATTGTGAAAGACTGGCATTGTATTCTATTTTATTAGCAATACTTTGGGAGCCATTTTAAAAAGTATAAACAATTATATTACAAATTATAACAATGTTCTTTAATGTCTCGATATAAAAGTTACTACATGCAAAAGGCAGCAGTGTGTTGGAAAAACAAATTTTCCCCATTTTTAGAAAGCTACCCCCAATAATAGGAGAAGAAGGAAATAAATAATGATCATCAGTACAAAAAAAAAATCACCTAATTTTTAAAAATTCTCCCAGCCTGTGCATCTTCACAAGATGAAGTTAAGACAGCATTTTGTAACAGTTAAGATTAATCTCTAAAACAGTTTATTTTTTAAAGTAATAGAATCTCCACCTCTTTCTCTCTCTTGATCTTTAATATACTGAATGTATTTCTAGGTTTTAAACAGATTAGAAAGAGATGTCTCTCTTGAAAAAAAATGAGATAGCTCAACTGTGCCACAATTAGAAAAAGAAATCTAAAATCCAACAGTCCTGGTTCTGCCAGTTACTAGCCGTGAGCGAACTGATCTCTCTGAAGCTGGCTGCTTCTGCTGAAAAAAGGCACAATCATCAAATAGAACTGTGGTAAAGATCAAATGAGAGAATAACAAAGTGCCTAGAAGAGCACTGGGTCTCAACAAAGTTAGTTCTTGTCTCTCTTCTGTCTTCACTATCTCTAAACCACTAGTTTTTAACCTTCTTAGATGACAATTGCTCCAATAAGCTAATATAAAACATGGATTCCTTTTGGAGAAGAGCACACATATGTACACATATGTGAGTGTATATATGTATTCATACAAAAGTTAAGTTTTGATTGTGGAGGAGTTAAATGTGTTGACACTTTGGTGTTTTTCCCCCCAGCTTACTGAGATATAACTGACATAACATTGTATAAGTGTAAGATATATTATTGGTAACACTTCAGTTTTTAACTACAGTACAACCCTAAGAAACTCTGATTCAAAGCACATATCAGTACCAAATTATTCAAAAAATAAGGTTCATTTTATTATTTCATTTTTACTTGAGTAAATTAAATATTGGCCAAGTCTGGAAAACAAACTTACATGACAATGATCAAAGACAACCATGCACTGAGGTGCCTTGCTAACAGGAGAGGATGAGGTATCCACTTCGGGTTTAACAATGACTGGCTCCTGTTGATCCCAGAAGCTGTATTTGCAGAATACAGAGTGGGACAGATGCTGTGGCAGCCCAGTGGCTTGGAGTATTTTAACCTTAAAGAAAAGTAAGCCTCTGTTAGTTTCTAACTCAGAAAGTTCCAAGACATACTTTGGGTTAGACATATGGACTCCAGTCCTGACTGTCACTAACTATTGGCTTATGCTGACCAAACCCCATACACTCTGGGGCTGTATTTCTGCATCTGTGGAACAGTGGTAACAGTCATATTTAGTGAGAGGTTGTCATAGGGTAACAGCCTTGACTATAAAGGTGAACATTTTAAAGCATTTATAGGCTAATGAAAAACACAAATTCTAGTTTCTTATAACATCATCATCATCTTATAATAATCAACTCAGAAGAAGAAAGTTCTCAGACATCAACACCATTCAATGATGCAAACTGGGCTAATGGATACATCATAAAAACACAAGGTTATCAAGAATGATGAATGAAGCACAAAATCAGTGTATGTGCCAATAAATGGTGAATATTCAGAAAAGGGCAAAAAAATTATTTGCTATTTTAAAGTATAAAAATAACAAGGTTCTCAAGAAGAATATTACATGCTACTAGCGCATTTTGGGGAAAACTGTAAAGGTATCAGGAATGTATACTTTAGAGATTTGAAGGGGTGAATGATGGAGATTAAAGATGGTAAACATTGACCATTCTCTGCACCAACATTTACTAAATGCCTTTCCCATGCAGATTTAGGGAGGAGAGACAAATATGTATATACACACACATACACACACACACACACACACGTGTGTGTGTGTGTGTGTATATATATATAATATATAAAAATAAAATGTATACATAAAAATAGAATAAATATATATATGTATGTATGTGTATGTATGTATGTGTATATACACACATACACACACATGCCCTGGACTGCAGAAGTGTAGGATTTTGTGATAACAATGTGCAATTAGAAATATGTCTAATCAGACCCAAATGTCCCCGAAGAAATGCCCATAATAGATTTTAAAGTAGCCAAATATTCTAAATATTTCTTTTGATGGGTAGCATCAAATAGACTTTTAAAGCTGAAGTTTTGGTGGTAAGTTGTACTATTCTAAAACTCCTCCAACTATGAAGGAAACTATATCCTAAAATTAATTAAGCTAAACTAAATTCTAATTTCATAACTGATTAGGTCAACTTTCATAGGACTGAACATTGATCATTTATTTATTCTTCACCTGGTCACTTCTTTGCATGTTGTAGGGTGCACAATAATCAATCTGAGTGCGTGGCAGAAGTTGATGTAGTTCAGCAAACACAGATATAAAGGTCTTAACACTGCAAGATGCCTTAATAATGACACAGCAAATGACCTGATTTTCTTCTATACCAGGTCTGTAATGGGTAAGCCATGAATGGGAACTCCTGCTATTACACAATTTTCCCTGTGATGGCAACAAGAGTTTGAAAAATCTAGACAGCAATTCCCTGACAGGTGATGAAAGATAGACGGACTAACACATTTTATTCATGCAAGCCAAACAGGGTGATCTGTATTCAGCATTTAATTTTTTGTTAAATTTTAAAAACTATCACTTTTTCGTTAAGCATTAGAAAGTGCTTATTATATTCTTTAAGATGAGGTAATGTGGTACGTGAGAAGATTGTAAGATTCTGGAGTACAAAGATCTACATAAAAATCTCTGCCACTTCTTAGCTTAGGTTTTTGAGCAAATTACTTCACATCTCAGTTTTCTTAGGCTTAGTCTTCCTCCTAGGCAAACAGCTACTTAATGATGATGGCATGAGGCGTGACCATCACCAACGAAATGAAATGAATGAAAACACTGCCAGGCTTTGAGTCCCTCCCTGTGACTGAACTCCATCTGAAAGCCACTTTTTTCTTAGAAATCAGTCTCGCTTTTAAGGTTGAAATAAACAAGAAAACAAGATATCATATACTGAACTCTTCTCTACAGGCAACTTCTCAGAAAGAGACGGCCAGGAATGATGGATAACAGGAATGAGGAATATCTTGATGTCTAGAACATAGGTTTTGGCGCTTTTTGTTTTTTGTTTTTGCCTACAGAAACCGAAAATCACCACAAGGTGTCAGAATACCACAGACTTCATTCAGCTCGCCACGGTTCAGGATCCCAGAGCCCAGGGATGTCAGAAGACAGTGATGCGGTTTGGAATTTTAAAACACACTAATTGTATTTAATGTAATCGAAAATTTCAATATGTTAATATGTGTAAGCTTTTTTTTCATCCCAGAAAAATAAATCCAAACTTCTTTTATCGGCCGTTGGTACTCATTACCCATTTGCCCATGCTATCTTTAAGTGTTCCCGGGCCGGTTTCTTTTGTTTTTTCTACCAATATTTTGTTAACTGTTGTATAGTCTATTTGTCTTCCTCCTTTTATACCAATGGCTATTATATGCTCAGAATATGGTCTCTAAAAACCACTTTCCACTAAAAGGAATCAGGTTCCTTGAAAAATGACTGGTTTCAGGTCTAGCGCAGGAAATGTAGTGATGAGGCCAATTCATCATACCAGAATACGAGAAAGCTAATAGAGTCTATGGGGGTTAGGGTTGTGTCAAAGACTCCGGAACCAACTGAGAGGCCCCACAGGCCAAAGATGGGATCATCTGAGCTTCAGTACAGGCAATAAATACAATGGATTGAAACACATCACATATGTTTAAATCCAAGAGTCATAATGACATTAAAACTAAAACCAACAAAATCTCCTTGGTTGCTCTTGGATATTAGTATGAAAACCAATTCATTATTCTGAAAATTAGTAATTAATGGAAGAGATGAACATTTACCGTGCCTCTCCTATACAAGCTCTATCTCTGAATAGCAAAATAGTCAATAGTAGAAAGAGTCTCTCTATGGAAGCACTCCAGCTATATATGAGGGAAAGACAGAATTACAGTAGCATTCTTTTCTAATGCCTAATGAAATATCTAGGTAATAAACACCAATGACTGCTAACAATCCTACAAGAGGACCAGATATAATGTACTTCCTGATGGAAGAACACAGCACTACTTACAGTATCCTTGCTATTCCCCTCCCCCATACATTGCCCGTATATCTAAGTATCAGTTTACGGAAAATACATCTTAACACATTAAATAATACCAATCAGTAAAATCCAGACTATGACAGAATATAAGGCAATAACCCATTTTCAATAATAAATACATTGTAGGATAAGAGAGAATAAAAGAAAGAGAGAGAATGAGAGACAGAGATGGAGTGAGAACACACACAGGTGACAGCCTACAGATTAAAACAGACTTCAGAGACACATCAACTAAGACTACCAAAGAAAATGACTGGACACTTCATGATAATTAAGAACGTATAAATTTTTATTATAATATGGTTTTATTGGATTTTTAAAAGTACTCTTCTTTTGGAAATACTAGACTATTTATAGATAAAATATGCTTTCTGGGATTGCTTCAAAATAATCCCAGGGAAGGGGTCAGCACAGAAGAAGTTTGGGTGTATGAATGGAACAAGAATGACATGAGCTGATAATTGAATGAGAATCAATAGCACTTTTCCTATTACTTTTATATGTTTGATATCTTCCATTTTAAAAAATCTTAAGATTTTTTAACTTTATACTTTTAGAAAGCTTGTTACCAGGATATACTACTTTTTTTCAGTGGTAAAGATAAATTTTCCAAGTGAGATAGTACCCTTCTATGTTACTTTACTAACAGTAAACTCCCACAATTGATCTTTCACAGTCTCATTTACTAGTCCATTGCCTTTAAAAGGGGCCACATGGGGTCACTAAACCTATGTCTCCATCCTTGATAATCCCATAACCTTAAAGGACATGTTCTGAATCAATTACAATATAATAAAGGTTAACCTTTTAGTGAATTAAGGATTCCTCCCCTCATACTGAAATAATTGACTGAAACTTCAGAGGCCTCCTTAACATATGCAAGAATCTGCAGAAAGTAACCTCATTTTTAACAGTTTTAGCTTTCCCATACCTTGCAGTTAGTGCCTACTTAGTTCTTTCAATATCAACTTCCACTCAAGAAATATCTGCTGAGACACAGGACTGGACCTAGGATGGATGATGAAGAGTTCAGTTTGGGCCTCTTCTACTTTGCATTTTAATGGTCTCCTTCTCACTCATACACTGGAAGTCTGCTCATTTCTTTTCCTCAAAAAATCTTCTAACTGGTTCCTCTGTGATTCTCAACCAACGGCATGCTGGCCCACTAGGGTGTGTTTGAAAACATATGAGATTTTTTTTTTCATTGTCATGAGTGACAGGGTGGCACTACCTCTGCTGATTGAGCAGGAGCTGGGAACGTGATGACCTACTGAAAATCTACCTAGCAACTTCCCATGAAAATACCACAGCACCATATGGAGCAAGAGTTTTACGTAACACTCTCCTTCAGGTTCACTCTGAATCTCATTTATCCAGAAAATTTCCTCAGACCTTACCATCAGAAGTAATTAATTACCTCTCCTTGTGTCCCAGAACATCTCTTGTCTACCACTCTCAGGACACCAGGGTTACGCAATATCGAAGTCTTCTGTTCACTTGTGTGTGCCCCTTATATATATATATACACATGAACTACACAGGTCGCTCCTGGAGGGTAGGAATCCTGTCTTAGTCATCTTTATATTCCCACTGCCTGGCACAATGTCTGACAGATAAGACTCAACGCACGGTTCACGAATGGCATGCATGGGAAGAGCAGGAAGAGAAGGGTTTGGAATCAGAGCATGACAACAGCATAAGCAAAGGCACGTAGGGAAAAGGACTAAAAAAGCATGTAGAAAAACAGGGTACAGAGTGACTTACGGCAGGAGCTTAGGAACAGGACTAGAGCTGGGATAAATTTCCAGCGTCAGCAGGAATCAAGAGGCCCAAGAAAAAGAGGAAATTTGTGTGAAAAAACTTGGCTTCTCTATAAAAGAAATTCCAATAAACACAAATCCGTACAATTCTGGAGTGGAATGGCCCAGAGGAAGGTGGTAACTTATCCAAGGTTTCACAGAGGAAGGTAGTGGAAGTACTTAGCTAACCAGTAAGTACATCAGAATATATGATGAAATACTAAATACTACAGATTTATTTAGAGACGACTTTTTTTCAAAAGTTGAGGAAGAACACAATAGTCATCATTTATACCCATAATCCTCAAAATCAACCACTCTTCTATGACTTTTAAATGAAACTGGAGCTTACCATGCAACTAAGTTTGTTCTCAGGGGTTTCCTTATCGAAGGAGGCGTCAGTGGCGTCATCCCCGCCGGCCATCCTCTCCACAATGTCACCACTGATCCGCATCACCTCTACATGCAGCCGACCTGCCACCTGTAACAGTGAGGAGGAAAGTAAATGCTTCTTCCAGGTTTTGTTCTTTCTTCTGTTTTAGAGTCAAATGATTAGGTTAATGATATATGAGAATTTAGAAGCCTAGGTTCTAACAGCTACTTTCCCCCAAAGTACTTGGAATAATCACCACGAAGCAGTAGGAAAACACAGGTGTTAACCACGCATACAACTATCGCTTGTTATTACTGATGAAAAATAGTAACAACAATGTATTTTCAACACCCTTTACTCTGCAGAATATGAGGCATGAAGAGAAAACGAACCTCTCCTTTCTGGTTGACAATAGGAACAGCATATTGTAACTTCACATCATAGAAGAGGGATTCGAGGAAGACATTAGCCACCCCAATGAGACTGTAATTTTCCTGCTCATCATAGAATGGATCCGCACGCTTGAAGTAGGACCGTATTACCTTTAAAGAGATTTGGAACAGACAACTTCATAAAATTGATTAAAATAAATGAATTCAACCACTCTCTGATGCACTCTTAATAGAGTCATTAAACATAGCTGAAGTGTAGCACTGTATTTCCTTCCTCCTCCTCCTCCATCTCTCCCTCCTTCCCTCCCTCCCCCTGCTCATTCCTATTTTAGAATATATGGTCAGCATTCTTCACCCATGAGAAAGCAATCCCAATAATGCCATTACTTTTCTTTCTTTTAATTTTTAAAAATTTATTTTTCAATTGCTATTGACATGGGATACTGTATTAGTTTCAGGAGTACAACAGTGATCATACAGCTTACTAAGTGACCACTTCAATTAGTCTAGGACCCATCTGACACCACACATAGTCACTGCAGTACAGCGCAGCGTACTTTACATTCCCATGAATACGTCATTACTTTAACATTTCTTCTCCTTTATGTGGAAATCTTGCCATGAAAATATACAAAACATACACTGACTAGAAAAGGAGGTAGAATGTATAAGAGAACTCTTCATTTTTCATTCATATCTATCCTACTTTTTCCTACCAGGACATCAGATATGTTGCTGCTAATGAGAGGTGACTCCCTTGTAGGAGAGTGTTTTGCTTTTTTTTGGCATTTGTTATTAATGTTGTTTTATCTCTACATTGAGATAGAGGAGGAATGCAGAAGAAAAGTAAAAAATACTTTTTAAGAAAAAATGTCATCTAACTGTAAGAATTCATTTTTATTGATGACAATCTGGAAAAGTAAACACTTTTAAAGAACAAGAGGCTAAGACAAAACAACTCTATGCAAACACAACGTGGAAATATGTAAAAAAATACGTAATACATCTTTCTATTTTAGATATGTACAAGTATACAGCTGACCTAAATGAGAAAACCCGCAACCCACGGAGAGAGCCCCAGAGTACAGGTCTGTGGCACCTACTTAGTATCAAAATGCCTTTAAAATATGTTCCTAATAATATAAATATTAAGGTATCACTGATGTTCAATTAACAAAACAGATATGGTAGGCTTATTATCCACAGCGTGAAATGTGTTGAGAAATGAGAAGAGTGGTAATAAGCCATGGTCACTGTCCTAAATAAATTCATGGGAGACAAAAACATGTAATAGCAACAGAAGAATGGAATATAGAAAATTCTACTAGAAATCTAGAAAATACAAAAAGAGGAAAAGAAAAAAAGAATATTTGCAAAAAAGCAGGTTATTAAAATTCCTGATTAGCTGAACAACTTAAAGGATTAAAATAAATATCCTAGAAACAGGATTACTATTTCAGAAAAAACAAACAAACAATTTTTCCCTAAAATGGGTAGACTCACTGCAAAATGCTTGGTTCCTTCAGTGGGTACCAGTTACGTAATTTTTCTCAAATAACTTACTGGGGTATCTTCTTCACACTCCTTCCACTCCTGATAAAGGTCTCTCATATCCAGCAACCTGTTGTCCAATTTTTCCAGAGACCAAATCTGCTTTCCTTTTCCTTTTCTTCTCACCTGGATTGCAGGTTCACTAAGAAGTGAACCTCGCTGCAAAGACAGTAAAAGTGACTAAGTAAAGTAAGTAAACTTTATTAACTAAAACACAGAGATACACGCCACAGAAGTCAAACCCGAACACTATGCTCACCAGTCACCACCAACCAAACCGAAACTGCTATCATTCCTTCGTCTGTTCGTTGCAAAGCATCCCGGAAGTGTCACAGCTTATTAACATAATGCCCTTATATCCAAGTGCAACCAAAACTTAAATTTTCATAGCACTTGGATATAAGTTTAAATTTAAAACACAAAAGACAAGACCATGTTTAACGGGAAGTCAAAAATGTTTTATTCAGGCTATCATCTGACCAGAGAATATTAGAGAGGCTGGTTGTACCAAATGTCACTGAATTGTTCACTTTAAAATGGTTAATTTTATGTTAATGTATGTGAATTTCACCTCAAAAAAACAGTATTTGTTGAAGCTTTCTAGCTTATAAAAGCAATGTGTTTTTCATGTAGAAAAATATTTAAACTTTTTAAAACCACCAAGTAGAAAATGAAAATGCACCTGTGTATCTCTTGCAGAGATGTATCTACCAGTTATATAATCAATTTAGATTTACTGGGTAAATTTATCAACTGTTCTAAGATGCCTACTTAGAACTTTGGAGAATTGTGATATACACCAATGATGCTCAACATCTTGCCTATAATCACTTTCAAAAAAACCCAAAATCTACATAAGAAAACAAAGACTTTAGAATTCTGAAGGTGAAAAACCAACATTCTCTCACCTAATGGCCCTTTTACCTTATATTCAGTCAGCTAGGGAATAAATACGAAAGCCTCATGAGTGATCTGTGGGAAGTAGCCCTTCAGGGGACAACAGAACTGGGACTAAATGGCAGGGAGCAATATGCTGCAGCGTCATGACAAGGTCCTCCTGCAAACTACTAGGACAGGTATTGCGGGGAGGGGAGGAGAAGAAGAGGAGGAAGAAATTTCTGCCACTTACCAAAAATCACCAGACAGAGGTGAGTACAAGGTCAAGAGTAAGGACCAGAAAAAACAGCATTCACACCATGAACAGGACATTCATTAAGTGAAATAAGAGTTTTCAAGTACAAAAAAAAAAAGAAAAAAAAAGGTTCATTGGATAAAAATGTGCAAGACACAGCCTGAGTTTAGGAGACTGTCTCCTTAAGAAATGCTTCCTTGTCCAGCTCCTCTCTCTGGCCGAAATCTGGAACTACTAATCTATTAAATCTATAATAGAGGGGATCAGTAGCCTTCTATTAATAATGGCCGTTTCAACTCCAGCAACATGGGTCATCTCAACCATCCAGAAACAAACAAACAAACAAACTGCCCCCATAAACACACTATCAGGTGCCTGGGAGGACAGAGATGCCCAAAGTGACCTGAGTCACTTCTGGGTGTTGACTTGGCTTCCCGAAGGCAGGGTGGCTCCTTCCCATCATGCCTAATGGGGAAAAAATACCCACAGTTCTGTTTTTTCAACTCAACCACTACAGGATGGAAAAAGACCTTGCTCCTCAGTCTTCTAGAAGAAGCTGAGCCCTGTACCTTTTGACCATGATTGCCTTTCTTTTAATATTTTCATCTGTGAATTCCAATTGTACCTAAGGTTTGTCCTACAATACCAACAAGCAAAATGAAGTTCTAAGTGAGTAAAATCTTTCAAACTATACACAGAATAGATGTTAAAAGACAATTCTCTACAAAGTAATGATTATATCTCATTTATAATACCTTTATTACTAAAAACATTAGGTATCATATTTGCAAAATACATACTTTGTGCAAAACATTGACCTTGATGCTGTGATGCTATAAGAGAAAAAAAGAGGTAGTTCCTGTTATCAAATTAGAATAGACCGCCCAGGAAGCTTCATTAAAGCTTTGCTGTGTCGAATACTATAAGAGAAACAAACCTCACACTCAATTGTTTTTCTGAATATTAAATTCTACCTAATTCATCAGAACTCATGCATGAACCTGATCAAGAATTTGAAAAGAACCTAAATAAGAAAGAAAAGAGTTGTCACTGAATGGCAAAGATAGAAGATTTTGATGGGACTTTCCCCCTACATTTTATTAAGTTTATCACATCATACAAAAAAAGAGATTTGTAATCTTGAACACACATGAAAAATAACTGATGAACAGTTTTTCAGAGCAATCTATTAGCAAGTAGAAAATAACATGGTTTAGGTAAAATAAAAACCTAATGTGGTGGTGGCTGCAGAGTGGTAACAGAATAAAGGAAAAAAACCACTTTGGGAAAACTCATCAGAAAAGACTTCTCAGAAATAATGTAAACAGATTTGAAGAAAAGGAGTTAAGCAAAATAAACTGGTAGGTCTAGGTGGGGGAGTGAAGAGGATATTCCCAGTGGACAATAGACATATGCACAAAGGCAGAGAATTAAAAGGAAGTAAATTCTACGAGAGAGGGGGACAACTATAAAAGAACTAGATTGTGGAGGGTACAGATGGGGATGAGGCCAAACCCACTGGTGTTTAAATAAACACTGGTGAAACATAAAGCAGCTTTATGCAATGATATCTGTTTTTTCCATTAACAGCAAACTCACCTTGCTGTTGGCATCGAGGCTGGAGGCTAGAATCTGTAGCGTCACTTTATACTCTGTTCTTTTATCCAGTTCTTCTGCAATGTAATTAGCTTCTCTCACCAACAGATTGGCCTTAACAATTTGTTCCCTCAGCCTCATCAGGCTGTTAGTCAGGGTCGCTTCTCTTTAAAAAATAATGGGAGGAGGGAGGAGATAGCCACCAAGCAGCACATCAGAATATTATACAGTATATGACATGCTAATGCCAAACTGCCAACCAAGCTTTACAACTGTCTTTCGCACATAGGGAATGCATCACCGACACTGACCCGTGCACGCACCTGTATCTGGACTATGTTATAGCACTGGCACATGCTCCGCTGACAAATGGGCCCTAGATTATGGATGTGCTTCAAAAACTTGACGCTGTATATACAGATCAACTGGGGATCTTGATAAACTCAAGATTCTGACTCAGTAGGTCTGGGGTGGGGTCTGAAATGCCGTATTTTCGTTAATCTCAAGGTGACATAGATGCTGCCTGTGGGCAGACCAAACTTTGAACAGCAAAAGGTTAGTTAAGTACAGTCTGTAACCACGGATAAGAGTTTAGTGCAATGCTAATTAGCCAGTATAGAGATCAAACTTGCAATCTGAATCTCATTAGCGCCATGCTTTACCTACCTGAGCTAATTAGTCCAGATAACCACCTTTCTTTTTTTTCCTTTTTTTAAAAAAGCATCTACCCAAGCTTCAGAACCTAAAGTATAATACAATGATAGAGTATAACTTCTAAGTACAGATACTTGTTTATTCAAATCCAAAAGCCATACAAACTAAAAACAGGGCAGCATCTAACATGGGCAGCTTTTAAATCGGTCAATATAAATGGACAATTTCCATTTTTTTCCAAAATAGTTCTCAGCTGTACCACTCCCTTTTAATATAATTCTTTCTAAAGTAATGTCTAGATTTGCCCACTCTGTATCTCACCTAGGTGGGTTAAAGGTGACTGGCACGTGCTTGCGCACACACTAAAGGCCCTGGGCACCACCTACCTCTCTTCAGCCCACTGTCTCAAGCGCTGCTGAGCACTGGGTGAGTGGAAAGAAAACCTGTCCACGCTACGACAGTTCTGCTTCTCGGGGGACAGCCTTCTTCGTAGCTGTTCCAGTTCATGTTCATACATAAGCCTCTGGCGCTCTAATGCAGATCGCTTTTCTTCTTCGTGCTGTTGTTCTAGGCTGTTCAGTATTGACTGCATTGGATCTAAATAAGGTTTTTGTAAAAAGGTGAATAATGAACAAAAGGTAAACTATACAACACAATATACTTCAAATGTTATCCTACATTGTTGTTTGTCATCCTAATAAAAATAAGATTTTTAAAGAGAGTTTGGAATACACTTAGCTTTCTTTACTCCCAATTACTTATCTGTTCTATTTGATATATACCAAACTATCTTCCTTACAGAAAAAGCAGGTCTATTATATGTTCCACACATCACCCAAGATATGGTTAATGCTTCAGAAATTCACTATAAAAATGAGCCAGTGATAATCAGGTTTCAAACCTGAGCAATTCTACCAATGAGAACAAAGTTTGCAGTGACTGGTGTATCAAGGTAGAAAGAATGCAAGTGTTTATAAATATAACAAATTAAAGCCAAAGACACAACAGAATAGAGTACAGAGAACCACCTAAAGAATTTTTTTTGTTAATATTTAAAGCATCTCAGTCGTAGACATTTCCACCTCTCCATCAACTTTAGAAGAAACAGAAACCACAGGGATGGTTCCCGGAAGGTGGAGTGGTAGGTAGAGATGGGTGAAAAGGGGAACGGGAATATAGTCAATAAAATTGTGATAAATTTACATGGTGACAGATGATTACTGGAATTAGTGGGGTGATCACATGTAAAGTATAAAAACAATGAAACACTATATTGTACACCTAAAACTAATATAAGCAATATAAGATTGTATACCAACTACACTTAAATAAAAAATAAATTTAACTTTAAAAAAAGATTCTAAAATGCACACTAGATCTCACCATTATTAGCCAGAGCCTTCATAGTAACCTCCATCTGTGCATATTCGTAGTTGAAGCTGACCTCACTGGACACCTCACTAGAGGAGTCTCCATCTACATCCAGCTGCTCAGAGCTGGTACCATTCTTCATGGAGGTATCTTGTTCCTCGTTCTCTCGATCTGCTTTCTTTTTCTTTTTAGGTAAATTCAATCTTGGGGGAAAAAAGATTATTTTTTAAATAAAGATATACACATTCATTTCATTCATTAAATAGTGGCATCTGCTAGATGCCAAGGGGGTATCATGTAAATATAAGTCAATTACTGGACTCAGTTTATATTCCAGTAGTAGAAATAAAACACATATGCATGTGCAAATAATTACAACAGAGAGTATGACACAAGGCCACGTGACTGTTACAAGCTAGGAGAAGTTATGAATGAAACATGGGATACACAAAATTTGTATAGCAGAAGTTGTGAGGGATAATGCTAAAAAGATCAATTTAACACAAACTATGAAGGCCTTGAATACTAAGCCAAGCAATTCACACTTGGTTTAGTTTGAGAAGGGAAAAAATAAAAATTATTTCCCACATACTTTGTATCCCTCAACCCTTTCTTCAATCATCAAAGTATTAGTTGGCCTACAAGCAAAGGATCTCCATGAGCTATGAGAAAAGTCAGTCTGATATGTGAAGCACAGTGACCAGTGACAGGAAGAGAAACAGACCTGGATTTTAATTTTATATAATATCCTGCCCACCTTTCCTTGCCAACACAACACCAATTTTGTATGAGAAGCAATGTGTGCAGCCCCAGGACTGATACTTTCTTTCTCAGCCTCCCTCTCTTCCAGGAGGCAAATTCCAGCAAATGAGGCCTCAGTGGAAGGTTGCTGGGGCCTCAGAGAAGACTTCTGGAGTGCTGTGGCCATCTTTAGACCACAGGGAAATGTAGTAATGATGACAAGACTTCTGCCATGACAGTTCTGAGGGGCTTAGCCAATGCCAACAACCATCTTCCTTTGAAATAAACTATCGATTTAAGTCACTACAGTCAAGTTTGCCATTACTTGCAGCTAAAAGAAATACAAACCTCATTTTATAAATAAAGAAATTAAAACCACTACTTTTCCTATAAAAAATAACGACTAAAAAGATGAGTATGTCAGAAAAAAAATTAATAAATTTTTATACCAGGTGGCAAAACAATCATCTTTCCCTGAGAAATAAAAAGGGAAAAATGTCTAAGTAAACTCAGTATTTTTCCTGAGTGTATTGTTCATATTCCCTCAGGCTCAAACCATATAGTGAACAAACATATATACAGGGTAGGACAAAAGTAGATTTACAGTTGTGAGTATGCAAAACACAGAGTTTATTCTTGTATTATTATTTATTAATTATTGTATTATTTTACATAAGAACCATAAACCTACTTTTGCCCCACCCTGTATATAGTATATAATTACAGCACATACAGTAAAAAAAAAATATATATATATATATACTAATAAACATACAATATTTATGGAGTTGTGTTTTTTCCAATATATATTCTTCTATTTTAGAATATAGTCTTCAATAACCCTCTTTAAGAACCACAAATAATGTCATACCTGAAGAAGTGGTTGTTTCCCCATAATATCCTGTCCCCGTGGTGTAGCTGTATAGGACTGGATACAGAAGAGCCATTTACAAATGTTCTGTGGGGAGAAGAGGTCAGACATGTAAACAATGATTATCATGTTTTCTCCTTTAATTTTCCAGTACCACAGAGATCCAGTTACTAGGAAAAACAAAATAATCAACTCCCCGAAATAAAACCTGCCCTTGGTGAATTTTATTATTTATATCTACTTCTTTGTTAATTTACCTAAAATGCTTATGGTACTAAGTATAATAATTATCCTCTGTTTATCAAAGTTCTAAATTTGTTATATAACATAATAAGGAGTAAGTACGGAACCATTACAGCCAATAATAAAAAAATGGTAGTAGCATCTGTTACAACTAAAACAACTATGTGCAATCTCATGCATAAAAAGTGTCAACCAACAGGGCTCTAGCTCTACAGACATAGCAGCAATAAGAAATGAGACCAATGTTAAACTCTTCTGTGACTGGCCACAGTAAAATGTCCATATCCTATCAATATGCAGATTTGTCAGGCCCACCTGACTGCTTATCTTGACAACGGAGTTCAACAGAAGACACAGTGGGTAGAAAAATGTTAAATGAAGAACTTGGAGAGGGCAGGAAATAAACAGAAAATTATGCAAACCACTATAATACTGACATTCCCGGAATACCAGTGTCATCATGCCTCTCTCCTGCTGAATAACTCACTTGCTTAGACATAGGACAACAGTCAAGTTCTTTAACTTGACATTAAAGGTCCAAGAAAAGGGAGCCCTCTTTATCTCCTTCTTTCCCATTTCTACTGAACTCTCAACTTCAGCAAAGACAAACAGACAAACCAACAAAAACAAACTTCATGTTCTGTCCACTAAACATAACGGACCCTTCCTCCAAGGCCAGGTTTACACCAGTCCTACAGGTCGAAATAGGGGCCCTATTCCTCTCCACTCCCCCAAATCTTGCTCAGTTCTCAAAGCCCAGTTTGGTTGATACCGCCTATGAAAGGCTGCACATCGCTCGAGCCTACACTGTCTTAGTTTCTTTAAGTTCCTAAAGCACTCCCCCAGCATTATGCTGTTAGTTACCTTTTTTATACGTGCATACACACAAAATCTTACTCTTTGTCTACGTATCACTTACCTGGTAGATTTTTTAAACCTAAAAGTAATTGGTCTTTCTACTCCTATAGTCTGATTATTCAAAGCTCAAGCTTAAAAATGTATTCATGACAAAAGGGGACGCATTAAAATCAGCAAATTTCAGCCTTTAAGATCCAGATTCCTTAAATACAATGAGAAATTTAATTAAAGGCAAACACATACATAGGCTTATTTTAAAAAGCAACAGCAGTTAAGCCATGATTAGTAAATAAAAGCATGAATATAATAACAGTTCTCAAAGCAAATTCTGTATGGGTCCCCAGAGAACAAAGCTATTTTTATAAGGAGAACCTGCCCTTTTTCACTGTGTCGACATTTGTATTGACAATGAGTAAAACTACTGGTATTTTAGCAGAAATCAAGGCAGCGGCACCAAAATACTGCTTGCAATAGCTGGACCATTCACTGTCACACCCTCGCAATCTAAAAAAAATGTTTTGCCCGTGAATGTCCTTGATAAAGCAGTAACAATTATAATTTGTATTAAACCTTGACCCTTGAGTACACAACTTTTTATACATTTCAGGTGACAAAATGAGAAGTACACAAAAAAGCACAGTGTTGATGCATGCCCAAGTATGACTGTCTTGAACAAAAGACATACACAAAGTGGTCTTTTGGCAGACATTTTCCTGAAAATAAACAAAGCCAGCCTGTCACTTCGAGGAAAACAACTGACAGTACTTGTTGCCAACTGCAAATTGCAAGCTTTCAAGTGAAAATGAGAGTTTTGGGAAACCTGTGTCAATATCCTCAAACCAAAGACCACAGGAACATTCCTACAGTTGAACAAGTTGGGTAGATTACTTGTGCAGAGGGACAAGGCCATAGGAGGCCTGGGGTATTAGCGAGAGGGTGCTGAGAAGGACCTGTGGCAGGATTTGGGCTTTAGCCGGAGGGTCTGGAAGAGGGTCTAAGAAAGTGGGGGGTTCTCTCTATATAGGAGGCTGTCAGAAAGCAGGGGTGATTCTATGATGGAGTATGTAATAAACAGTGTTTGGCACTTTGTGTGTGGCACAGTGACCTGGATTTTTCTCTGTGCTCTAACAAAATTGCCATGCGGCCTGCTCTGTCCTACTCGATCACACCCTCGGAGTAACCTTGCCTAAGTTCTGTTCTGTGAGATTACTTAATAGAAAAAGCGCATGCCCCAGCTAGGGGGGCCAGGTCAGCTTCTGCTCCTTCTTCTTCCTTCTCACTGGTATCCTTCACCAGGAGCTTGATGGCTTCCCACCATATAAACTTTAGAGATGAAATTGGTGATGATGTTTATGATTTTTTAATATTAATGATTAAATGGATCAACATTCAGAAGATCAATATATGTTGGTCAACCATCACCTGTAAGTCATAGACAGTTCTACAACAGGGTAGTAACAGTTTTACACCTTAAGAAAACAAACTGACAAATATTTCATTTAATCATGTTATACCTCTACATTCATTCATTACTTATTGAGCACTTAAGTGTATACTAGTCTTAGACTAAGGGCTAAGGATAGAGGATGTAAAAATTTTTAAAAGTCCTTGTCCTCTAGGAGCTCACAGTCCAATGGGGTAATAAAGATTAACAGCCCATACGAATACAATACAGAGTGTTAACAGGAAGCATAAGGTGCATTGGGACTACATAGTGGGGGCCATTAATTCAGACCAAACAGGGAATTCCCCAAAGTAGACAATGACAGAGTCAACCCTTGAAGGTCACAAAGGAGTTAGGTGGCTAAAGAAATGGCAGAGGCAGAGAAATAGGAAAAAATTAGGAGAGACCTAAGAAATTCTGTATTAAAAATAGTAGAAAGTCATTTGGCTGTACAGTGTATAAAACAAGAAAAAGATGAGGGTGCTTGCAGGGGTCCAGTAAAGATCTGATGAGGACCTTATTTAAATAAGGGCGCAGTAGTGGGGATAGAAAGAAAGAAATGGGTTTAAGAGATATTAAAAAGTTAACATGAAGAACTTGCTAACTAACTGGATATCTTCATTAAGTGAAGCTGGCCAGGTAGCTTGGTTGTTAAGAGTGTCATCCCAATACACCAAGATTGAGGGTTCAATCCCTGGTCAGGGCACATACAAAAATCATCCAACAAATGCATAAGTAAGTGGAACAAATCGATATTTCTCTCTCACTCTCTAAAAATCAATAAATAAAATATTTTTAAAAAGCAAACCAAGGTCAAATGTTCTGTATACCATCTGCAACTATTATACTTTTTTCCTCTTAAAAATTACTGTGACATTAACACTAATTAAAATACATTACCTGGTGTTCTTCTGTGGAGTCAGTATAACCTGGCCTTCTGGCATAATGTCTATAATACAGTGTTCAGGAAGAATTCCCATTCCACACAGCTGGATATCTTGGGAATTTGCTGAGCCTATCAATGTATGCTCCTACAGAGGAATCAAGTTTGCCGATTAATACCATATTCTTCATGTACGCAAAGGGAAATCATCTACTCTGAGCCCTCTTATATTGACCTGTTACCTTAGCTAAGAGATTTTTAAAGCAAGTGGAACAGTATGAGGAATTTCTGGCTTTCTCTGAACCTTATTCTAGAAGTTCTATTTCCTTTAAGGAATAATGCACTGGGTTGAGTTACGCCCTTTAAACCGAAAACTACAGTTTTATTTTCATGTCTACACTACAGTCATTATTTTCCATTGCACTCTGGATTCCAAGTACTTTATACTACACTCAGAGCATGAGCCACGTGTCAATGATGGATCAAAGACACTGGTCAGAAAACCACAGTTACTAATGTTGCACATCACTTACCTGGTCTCAGTCAAGATAAGTCAAATACGAAGATGAAATATTATTCAAATGCAAGGAATCTGAAAAAACTAAAATTATTTTTTGAATCACATGGCCTCCCTAAACCTCAGGAAAGGTGTAATAGATGTGTTCTTTCCACTGTTAACTCCCCCCACCCAATTACTCAATTCTCTACACCCCAATCCCCAGCATCACTTTTTGGAAGGTTGCTGAGAAAACTGACATAAAAATCAAGCCCCCTCTCATGAGCTTCGACAGTTGCCTACGCACTGTGATTACGTGCTGACATGGCCTGGGTGTTTCCTGGGCCACCTTCTCTTTCTACACAGCTAGGTCAGGGTCGTACGTGAGATATTTCAGGCTTTGTGAGCCACATGCAACATTCAGCTCTGCTCTTGTAGTGTGAAAGTAGCCAGAAAACACACCAATGAGTGAGTGTGGCTACTTTCCAATAAAACTTGATTTATGAGCACCCAAATTTGTACTTCAAATCATTTTCATGTGCTCAAAATATTAAGATTCACTCGCTTTTTTCCAGCCATTCAAACAATGTAAAAACCATTCTAACCTCCTGGGCCTTGTAAAAACTGGCAGGTAGCTAGATTTGGCCTGAGTTGCTGCCTCCTGACCGCAGTGATCTCATCCAGTCCCATGAGCTTTAAATATCATCTACATATAAATTAAATCACCGACCAGGGGCTACAGACTTTGGTTGCATTATTTTCCTACCTCTACTTGCAGTCTCCTAGCTGCAGTCACCATTATTTCTTGCCTATTGGGAACAACTTGGATGTCTAAAGTCACTTCAAAATGAAAGGGCCAAAGCAGAACTGTTGTTCACCCCCAAAGCCCCCCACCACTGACCCAATGACTCTGTTCCTTTCCCCAATAATACTGGCGCGACCACCACCCAGTTAGTCAACTAAAAAGCTTAAATGCTATCTTCAAGTCCTCTCTATCCCTAACAAGTCTCCCCCTAGCCCCATGTCAATCAGGAAATCCTTATGGACTCTCCCTCCAAAACATGTAAGGAATCGGTTCATTTCCCCCCACTCTACTGTCACATCCTAGTCACTTGCCTGGGTGAACCCAGGATCTTCCTACTACTTTTTCACTTCTACTCCCCCCACCCCTATCCATTCCCATCACAACAGCTAATCATGTGATCGCCCTAAACCCTCTGTCTATGCCTTCCCTTTAAAGGTCTAATGAAGTCAAAAATTCTTACCAGGTTTACAAAACACTCTCTGATCTGCACCCGCTACCCCACCCCATGCTAGGAACCACCCCTCTCCCTCTCCTGGCGCAATACCCAGCCTTTCGGTCTTTTAGCTATTCTTTGAGTACACTGGCTGTTTCCTCTGTCTGAAATGTTCTTCTCCTGATCTTGACACTGGTAGTTTCTACCAATTCCATGTCAGCTTTTATGGGCATATCCTCAGAGAGGAGTATCCCAAACTGATAATCAGAAATAGCCACTCTGTCACTCTAACAGTTGAATTCCTGCCATAGCTCTGTTTATGTCAGAGATGACCTAGCTCTATCATCTCCCCAGCTAGCATGGAAATTCCATGAGAGCAGAGAACAGTCACATCTGCCGCTCACTGTAATCCAAGCACTTAACACAGGTCTGGCACTTTAGGGCATTAAAAACATACAAAAGAAAAATAAACCATCGCTTCCCTTAGCTTTCTTTTCAGACTCAAAGGCAGGCGATTCTCTCCTCCTCTTTACTGGTAACACTTCTAATTACATTCTGGGTTCCAGTTCTTCCCATCTTGTCTGGGGTCTCAATCTCATAAAAAGGCCTCTTGCTCTCTAGTATTTTCACTTCCCTCTTTCTGGGGCTTTCTTCTCTCAACAACACTGCAGTGGTGTTTCCAAGGAAACAAAGAGCTGGGACCCAGAACTGCCCCATGGTATCCTGTCCTATACTCAGGGTGTGTATATAACACAGAGGACATTCCAGGCAAATGTCTACTGTTCACTATTAGCTGAGGTTTCCTGGCCAATCACATACTTCCGCGACCTGGAGAACAGGGCTTGACCAGCTGTAAACTACTAGTAATGCTTTTGTGACATTTAGTAGCAGAATCTATTCCATGCCTGTCTCCATTCTCCATCTGGGTTCCTTCTTCCAAGAAGGGAAGGGAAGGAGAGGGGAGGGGAGGGGAGGGGAGAGGAAGGGAGGGGAGAAGGAAGGGAGGGAGGAAGGAAGGAAGGAAGGAAGGAAGGAAGGAAGGAAGGAAGGAAGGAAGGAAGGAAGGAAGAAATCCAAAGAGAAAAAGGGCCCAAGATCACTTAAAAAAAGAAAAGAGCCCAAAGCACTTGCCTTAGGCATTTCTACATATAATCACTTTGCTCCTCCCATGAGAAGTCCTAGCAGGATTTCTCACTGTACCTTTAGAACCCTTTTTTCTCCTGGGGGTAGAAGTGGAGAAGAGCCTTGAGCTCTAGCCTAGATTAGCATTTGAGTGTAGAACCAGCTGCCGGTATCCAGCCCCCAGATTGCAGGCAGGTTCATTCCCAGTCTTTCCCCTTATTCTTGTTCTCTTTGCCTGAAATGCTCTCCTCCCTTGACCTAAATATGAAATATCTTTCAACAACTACAGGGTCCAGCAGAAGTAAGGCCTGCTTGAGTGTGGTTGGTAGGGTAATAATATGGGTGTCATCACTTATAGTTTTAGTGTGGCTATTTTGCCTAAATGTCATATGGTGTGCTTGGGCATGATATTGTTATATTACAGAATTGCATGCTTATGATTTTGTAATAAAAAAGGGGTGTTATTTGTGCTGAACCCTGTACTTCTAATTTCATCTTCTACTTCCAGGTTTCACTATTAGCCAACACTGACCTATCCCTTCTTTGAACCCTGATAACACTTAGTACCTCAATTTACTATGAAAAAGTGGCTCTGTAATAAATCTTACCAAAAGTAACCTGACTGGGTGATCTGATCATAAAATTCCTAACTGGGCAGTTCATGGAGGTTAGCCACGTTCTAAGCCTATACAAAGGTTTATCTCTGCATAAAGCAAGCCCTGTCCATTGTTTTTGTGCACCTAGGTTAACACACCTTTGAAATGCCAAAGAAATCCTTTTTTCTGGATAATACACTAGATGAGCCACACTGCTGCCATCCAAGAACTTCTAACAAGCCACAGCCGTGTCTTACTCATCGTGGGCTCCTTGAAGCCTGGCCCACAGCTCCATAAACACTGAACGGTGGCTGCCCCTGCCATTCTGATCGCCTTGACTGCGACTGGGAACACTGGCGAAGATAACAGCATGCAGTTTACTTTCAGTGGGAACTATGCTATGGGGTCGACACGTGCTTTGAAGCTGCTACTGAATCACTGGTACAAATCCTTACCGAGTATGTATGTGTATAAAATGCCCCAAATCCTTCAGAATCACCCTTGCTTTCCCAGCCATTAATAGCTGACTTGTGTATATGACGTCTGATGGGTACTGGACTTTTGAGGTGATCACTTCATAAGCTATATAAATATCTAATCATTATCTCGTACATCTGAAACTAATATAAAATCATATGTGAATTGTAATTGAAAAATTAAAAAATTATTTTAAAAATAGCTGACTTGTGATGAGAGTAGACTCAGAACTGTTAGAAACAAAATAACCTTCTTGAAGAATTTGGTTGATGATTCAGAGGATGGAGTCAATCACACTATGATCCCATTTCTGTAGTTAAAAAATATGTATCCATATAAAACCATACACAAACATATAGGAATAGATCCAGAAGATACAAATAAAAATACCAAATATTAACTGTGATCATCTCTGTGTGTTTGAATTTGGATGCTAACTTCCCACCCCCTTCTTTTTCTAATATGTTTTTATAGAATGTTTTAGGGGGAAAAAGTGTCTTACTACCACAGTGTTGTGTTTTTTTTTTTAAAGATTTTATTTATTCATTTTTAGAGAGGGGACGGGAGGAAGACAGGGAGAGAAACATCAATGTGCGGTTGCCTGTTGCACGCCCCCCTACCAGGGACCTGGCCAGCAACCCAGGCATGTGCCCTGACGGGAAGTGAACCCGTGACCCTTTGGTTCACAGGCCGGTGCTCAATCCGCTGAGAAATACCAGCCAGGGCACTACCATAGTGTTTTCGAGGCGAGGGCAGCAGCTCTTCCCTCTGGAAGCCCAGAGCACTGGCGTAAGTCTTCAGGTTTACCTCACAACTCCAGGCTGACTCACTTTGCACGAGAGGGCAGGACCATAAAAATTGTGCAAGGAGTTCTTAATAATCAAGGGGACAACTGCAATTATTCTGTGACCTTTAAAAATGTCTGCAAAAACATTAAGAATTCTCTTACTGTTATAATGTAGAGGGAGATGAAAAATTGTAAAGCATATTTATCTAGTATGCTGTAATTTAGAACATTAGAAACATTGAAATTTAAAGAATTTCTTTGTAAAAGCTTATCCAGAGTTGTCTGAACAGTGCTTGCCACCTTCTCAACACATAACTTATAATACGGAATAAGCTAATTTTCCATGTCTTGGCAAACTGTCAGTACTCCTTTCTAGGCTGCTATCATTTTATCCTATGTGCTTTCAATGTTGCAAATACCTACAGGAACTCCTTATCTGAGTGTTGCCTGGTGTCACTCCCTTGAAACATCTTTATTCTTATCATCACAACCACTTTCATGGTTTACCTCAATAAATTCACCTTCACTATGCTCCTCTGGCTGCACGGCTAGAATCTCACGAGCGGCAACAGTGTCAGCATTAGGTACTAAATGATGGCACTAGAATTCATGTATATTAGAACTGTGTAAAGCAAGAACTGCCTGTACATGCAAACAAGTCACAAAATTGTCTTGTTCCATCTATGGTTTGGTCACCCTACCTTACCCCTGCCAATTCTAGGCAGAACAAATAAATGGAGGATCCTGTTCTGGGCGAGAAACATAGGACTTGGAAACAGAAAGAACATTAGAGATACTTTAACCCAGCGCCCTCATTTTGCAAATGGGACGCCAGAAGCCATCCAGAGATGTGAGGAGGCCATCTGCCCAGCGTCTCAACTGACTTGAGAATTTGAAAGCAAAAAAATACAAAATGCTCAGCCTCCGAATTCCTCCATCCCACATCATAATACAGCTTTACTGAGGCAAAAACTATTCTTGAACTGAGATCATCCTTTTGGATGTGCTTGGCCATGAATATACTCTTGTCATGGGGTGAGCTTGGACAGGGAAGCAATCAACACTGTCTTAAACTCTTCCAGAATAGGGTTGACCACACAGTCTGAAACAGAATCCCAACACCTCCACACAAGACGACCAGAAATATTTTGACTACTCTCCAAAAGTCTTTAAATAGTTTCTTTGTTTAACTTTTTTGTTAAGGAACAGATATGAATCAGGTTTTCTCTTGTTGGGTGCCTGTGTTTGTGTGTTCCAATTTGAAATTTGCCACATCAGATAGAGAAAGAATTCACAGTTCTGAGAAATAAAAAGGGCAGAATATTTAAGTCCTATTCTAATATTACATCTCTCCTAAAGCATGTGAGTATCTACAGCTGAAATTCTAGCACATAATGCTGCCAACATTGTCCAGAAGCACATTAAGTAATGTGATAATACATATCTTTTCAATAGACAAGAATAATGTACGTAAGGTACCACAGAGAATATGAAATGTGAAAATGGTATGTGGCATATGGTATGTGGAATATTTTGTATCTGTATAGTGCTTCTGCTTATACAGTGCTTCTATATATACAATCTCATTTAATCCTGACTGGAACTCTGTGAGGTAGCCAGACAGAGAAAACTCCCATTTAAAGAGGAAGCTTCTGCAGAGGAGGGCAATGGACTTGAGACTGAACATCTGCTAAACAGTGATGTGGACTAGAAACACAGGGCAAGCCGCTCCTACTCTCAGTACCTGAGAATGCACACGACTGTGAGTATCAAAAGGCACAATTTGACTCACAGCATAATAAAACATGGTATTCAAAATTATACCAAGCCATTACACCAGATAAAAACTGGGAAACTAGCCAAGGTGTCATGAATTCTTTAATCTCTTTAGAAAGGAAACCACACAATTCTCTAATTTTAAAGCAGTTTCCCACTTTACCAGCTCATTATCTTTACTTTCCTAGTCACCTTAGCTAAACCCACATATATTATGAGGGGGAAAAAGTTTCTTCCTAATATTTATTAACCTCAAATTAAAATCATCTGTCCGTTATAGAATTCATTTATGCTCTGGGCTTGGTAAAAAATTTTGGGTAGCTCTTCATAATTTATGTACTATCAGGATTTATACATTTGTCTCTTGTCTTCCTGTGTCCTACTATTTATAGTTTTCAACGTATTTCAGTATTTGTCATTTTCCTTTTCCACACTCTGACCCTCCCAGTGTTTTTTTATAATTTGATAATCCAAATTTTTAAATTTTCTGGAGTTACTGGAAACACAAATTTCATATCGACTGGTCCAATGAATATAACTGTCTTAAAACATTTCCTCTTATGAGCTAACAAACCACACACAAAAAGGCATGCTTCATATAAACCATAAAAGCTTTAGTTGACTAATGAGTCAGTTTTAAAAGTCATTCCTTAAACTTTAAAAGTTATTTACTTAATCTGGTATAAATCACACTAAACAATAGTAGTTAAGCTACTTGATTTGTTAGAAACAATACTAGAATATCATTTTTTTAATATTACAAGGTTGGATGACATCAATCAATAACTAAAAAGAGAAACTATTCCAGAAACCCAAGATTTTTCTATACTTAAGCTTAGTCAAATAAAAACAATTGGCTAATTCATTATTTTGAATAAGCGTGGTTCTCCAAGTCAAAAAAAAAAAAATGTTGTGAATCACTGTTTTATTTCATGGCCGGAAATACAGCAAAGCCTATTACTCACCTTTAAATAGTAAACCAGAAGTTCATTCAAAGCAGGATCAGCATTCAGATTAACAAGGAAACATTTATCATCCCCAACTTTAATTCCAGAAGATTGAAGAGATATTCCAAGGCTCTCAAGTTGTTTCTGCCGCTCCTGTAAATGTATTAGAGAAGCATTAGCTGCACAGCTATTGACACAGTGAGATATAAAAGGCCTTATGTTAGAGTAATTATTGAATAACGTTATAATTCAAATGTGTTAGCTTAGGACATGGTGTTACAGATTATTATATTTTTTCTCTTTCTGAACTATATAATGTTATTTTATTTTGTTAAGACTTTTTTTGAAAAATAAAGCCATTACAAATAACAACCAATTATACTACTGAGCTCTCAATTTTAATTCCTGAAAATATCTAACATCTTTAATTTGTCTTTCTCATTTAATTCTGCACATATAAGCAAATGTACATTTGTTTTCCTCAACTGTAATGTTTCTAAAAAGCCAAGTTTTCAAAACACTCTCCTGTTTGATACCTCAGTGATTCCCCAGCCAGGATAAAAGCCAAACTCCCTCAACAAAGTCCACAAGGTCCTTCAATCTGACCCATTTAATTACTCCCATCTTCACATCTTGTCACTCCTTATTTTCAGAACCTGTCCTACAGTTACATGGAACATCTTCCAGGTCCGTGAAAGAGTCAAGAATGCACTCTTTATCCTAAGAGATTGTACACCTGTATTTTCTAGCTGGAGCACACTTGTTCTTACACTCAGTAACTGTTCACTTGCCCATTTCTCTGTGCGGGCAAGAACCTTGTCTACCCACTGTGTCTTCCCGACACCATGCATAACACACAGCAAGCATTCAAAGCGTTGGTCTTATAAATTTATCAAAATAAAACTTGCATATGTATTCAAGTACTATTTTCATAAGAATATGAGCCTTTCCTTTTCTGTGCCTATAGTCTCTGAGTCCGCACAATATATGAATGTATGTTACAGGGGAATACATAGCAATCCTGCAACTGATGATCTATAATTAAGGTATATGAATTGAACTATTATGCATAACAAGTAGTATGTGTCACAGCAACCAAGGACCTGTGATGCTGGGGAAAGACAAAACAGTCTAAGTCAATTAATTAGGGCCACACAATACATTTGCTGTACAATTAAATTACAGCCTTAAAACTTTGCTGTTTCTAGGAATACCATCCTAATTTATATGGCCACTGCAGCCTGGTGAATACCTTTCGCCTAGAAGCATACTATTATAAAAGTAGGGCTATTTTGGTTCTGGGTACTTGAATCAAGTCTCGCTTCTAACAAAAAGAAAACACTACTGAATTCTTTCAGAAGCTTTGATTTAGCAGGAGACATTAGAGTTTTCAGCATTATCACATTCTTAAAATGAGGAAAGCAATTCTGACATATCTTGTGTAGTCCTTTCTGAGGGAAGTATCTTTTACACAGGAATTTTGGTAGGTAATTAAAGAATTATTCCAATACTAGGAAGAAAAATTTCTCTATAAAAATGTCTCTTTTTAAATAAACTAGTATTAAGTGGAAAATGTAGAATATAAATTAGTATATCAATTTGTGCACTAGAAAAACCTAGAAGAAAGCACAGAGATATTAACTGTAGCTCCTTCTGGATGACTGGATCCCAGTTAATTTAAATTTTCTTCATAATAATCTTTCTATATTTTTCTATAAGTAAATACTCTTTTTGTAATATAATAGTTTCTTCTACTTATACTCTTATTATGACTCCATAAATTCCCACCATGGCAATAAGTAAAAGATTTAAAGTGGCAACAGGTTCCCCAAGGGCACAGCTGCTGACCCCGATCATGTCCACGTTCTGATTTCGCATGTGCGCTTCTTAATGGGAATAGAAGAAATGAAAATAAGAGGCTGTTTGGTATCATAGATAAGTCACTGTGCTTAAAAATTGGTCAACTTGAGTTCTGTTTGTTTACTCAAAAATGTTATTGAGCACACACTTGAAAAACAAAAAGATACGGCCTTTTATCTTGAGGCTCTTACATACCCTTTAGGTAACAAAACTGTACCAAAAAAACTGAACAACAGTCAAGAATTGCATGACTCAAGGGTCAAAAGGGCACAGACAGCTGCCGCAGGAATTCAACAGCAGGGACGACCTGTGGGGGCCGGTCCGCTGGAGGAAGATGCCACGGAGCACAGAGCGCTTCCGGAGGGCCGGGGTGACTTGGAACAGGCATATGAAAAGTGCTTAGCAAAAGAAGTCATTTAACTTGGTTTACCCAGATGTTCTCAGACTTATCTAACCACAGACCATTTTTATCTCAGAAGACTTTATTAACAATTTCTGGCTATACTGCCAGAAATACATTTTGGGGAATGCAAGTCAATTTTGGAAAGAGGTCAATAATCAACAGATACGGTAGGACAGGAGAAGCAAGTTCAGCAGCACTGAGGTCTGGGGGCTTGGGAAGATAAGGCGTTGGATGAAATCAGGCATCATTCCCAAAAGGGACATCTAAGAGAGGGCAGTTAGGTAAGGAAGGTACCAAAGGTAGGATTCACCAACACTGCGCTCTCACTTAGACCTACCTTGCTCTCCATTAGCAAGTACAAGAGCACTTCAAAGTCAATGTTTTACTTTCGGAGAGCTCTAAAAGGCTCGTGCAAATGAGTTCCCAATTGAACAATCATTAGAATAACAATTTATGAAAAACAAAAGTGAAATATGTAATGAGAAATAAAGTTTATACACTGGTGTAGTCTCTTCTCTGTAATTTGAGGGACAGCCTTTAAAATAACCCAATGTGGTGATATAGGTAAAATAAGATTAGTCATACATTGATCTTTAATGAAACTGGGTGATTGGTCCATGTGGATGTATTATACTCCTATCAATTTTGAAGCTGACTATAATAAAAAATGTTTTAGAGTTGACTTAAATCCTAGTCCGCACTATGATAATTGTAACACCCACTTCATGCTACACAACAGTAGCAGAGTCCTACAACCTGTGATGTGCCGACTGGTTCTGGACGGTACATTTAAAGATGGAATCTACTGGGTGGCAAAAGAAGTAGCAAGTTCTGCATATTTGCTAATACAGGGAACAGCTGAAAACGCTAGAGATTCTTAACTTTAGAAAAGAAGGGAAAGAGACAGAGGTAACTTTATTCGGGTAATAATAGTCTCCTGGGCTACTGGGAGAATTAAATAAAATGCTGCACTTACAAGTGCTTAGCACAGGCCCCAACACATATGTGTAGCCAGGAAATATTGGCTATTATTATTAGTTACTACATACAACTGGGACACTTCTTCTCTTAGTTTTGGAAGAACAAACTCAGGCAATGAGCAGAAATAAAGAATAAAAGACTTTTATTAAATGGCTATAGTTAGAGTTGTCCAGTCATGAAAAGACTGCTTGAAGGGGCCTGGGCTCCACATGACCGCACAGAGTCCTAAAGCAGAGGCCGAAGGGACTGTCTGACAGGGAGTCTTTTATGACTGAACTGCACATTTTAGGATTTTCTCCACACGTTGATGTTCCCACCTTAACATTTCACAACTCTACCTATATCACGTGTTCTAAACAATGAGAGACAGTTACCTCGGGTTTAGGAATTTCATATTACTTTTACTGAGTTGTCATACAGAAGCATAAATCTCATAGCCTAATTACTACTAATAATTTTGTGGTTGGATAACTTTCCTCTGGTCTACAAAGCACTTAATGGAATTGGATGTTCAGAGCTAGGGGCTACAAAGTTCATTAAAAACTTTTTTATGACCCTAAAAAATATTTATCATATAATGAACAATTAATTGTAATTATGTCTTATTTTATCCTTCACATTTTAACTTTGTAAAGTTAAACTCTTGGCTCTAGATTCTTATTAACGGCGCTAGATTTGCCATCTTCGAAGCAAAAAGTCAAAAAGAACCAGAAGCGCCATCTGAGCTGCACGAACTGCTGTAAGATTTCTCTCTTCAGATCAGGAAACACGAACCTGGGCAATCTCCTCGGTTGTCCTTAATTTCTCCTCCCACGTTACAGTCATTTCCTGGATTAGCTTCTCTGATTCTTCTAGCCGTTCTTTTAGCTCTGGAGATTTCATTGCCTATAAGCAAAATGTTTATTTCATGAACTGTCTGTACAATGCACTGAAAAAAGGATTAGATACATCCAGGAAAACAAACGCAACGATCTGCTCTCACTGAGGTCTCTGATATTCCTAAGACACTCTGACTATCACTGACCCACAGCAGCCCCGCTGTGTGGGTCCCACAAACAAACCCAGTTATCCAGGGTGAGTCTGGAAGGAAGGCAACTTTTTCTTTTTGATAGTTCAAGTTATCAAGGGCTTATTTTTAAATTCCAATCGGTCATATATCTAAAGTTACACATGATTCATTCTAGTCTTTACTGATGATTTCAGGTATTTTATTCAAGTACACAGACTAAATTTGAATGAGTAGCAAACTACATGGTGTTATAATATCGAGGACACAAAAAAAATTCAAAGACTCTTGATGAACTTTAAAATTATTACTATAAAAACAGAGTAAAATTCAACAGGCAAAAATATGATCAGGATAATTGTTTTGACCATGTATTTTACCAATTCACTACCAGAAAATGGGGTATGACGAAGAAGAAGGCTTTGGTCCCAGCCTCAGGGAAGAGTCCCACAGTGCTGGGAAACTGTGGGAACAGAAAGGCTAACGAAGGGGGGGATCATAATTCTGATATTTTATTCCTCTCGACAAGAGGTTGGGCATTCAGTTGTAGGTGAGAACTGTGTAGGTTTCAAATTCAGTCATGGAACACAAATATCACAATACAATGTTCACAGAATACTGGAAATACATGGGCACTGCTGGTATAAAATATATTTTCTACAAACAAAATTAACCCACAACATGGAAAAACTAGATTATTAAGGTGCGAAAGTCCTCCTTAAGATTTCCATTCTGACTTCAATCAGTGAACAAATGATACAACAAAAATCTATTTGTTTCCTCTTCCAATTAGCCCATGTCCACTCTCCACCATTTTCTGCACTAAAAAGAAATTATAGACATTTTTTCAAGCGTCTCTTTACTCTCCCTTATTCCATTACACCTCTTCTCTCGTCTGCTGCCTTTACTGTGGAATGAAACATTCTCTCAATTCCTTTTATTCTTTCCTCCAATTCAATCCTTTAACACCTGTAAAAACTCTAAATTCCAATCATGACAATCTGTCTTCCTTTATTTATTACTCATCTCAAATTTCTCTTCCTACAGGAAATTCAAAAATGTTAAGTAAATTACTCATCACTGATGGCTAAAGGAGAAGAATATTCAAGTTCTAGCTTTACTAGATTTTCCATGACCCAGCAAGCACTGCTCTGCTGTGCCTTATACCTCTGCTTTGGTTAGCTGCTCTCGGAGTTTCTCTACTTCTTCCCTTAGATCCCGGATAATTCGTGCATTAGGATCCTCATTCACCACAGCGTGGTTCACAATGTTCTTGGCACGGTCTGCATACCGTAGAGTTGAAAGGGTTTCGTCATAGTTATCAGCTGCTGGACTCACAGTGGCTACCATGGCTGTCTTACTGTTACCCCCAAGACTGTCCTAGAGAAGGAGAAATTGAGCAGTATTTTAAAGTTGGAAGAAAACATTCTATGACAAGGCTGAAGTCAGAAATGGTGAGATAATATCCCAAGGTCAAACACACATTTACGGACAAGGTCAGGACTAAAATACAGGTACAGTGACTCCCTGTCCCATGTTTTCTCTTCTCTGCCAAGCTACTTTTCTACAAAAGGGAATTTTGGTTTTGAAAAAGGACAGAGAAATACAATAAAGTCTACACTGATTTAGATTTAATAAAATTTAATTTTAAGACAATTTGTTCTCTTTTAACAGACAACAGGATACCATATAAGTCAACAGATGCCTCAGGATAAAAAAGAATAATTTCTTAAATGCCTACAAAATCTTCCCTAGAGGAACTGAACAATTGTGATATTATTTATCTGACCAAAGAATGATTACCTACAATCTACTGCATAATATCATGTACTTGGAATCTCTGAGAAGCCTAAATAATGGCCCAGAAAATGTGTTGTTACAAGCTATCAAGCACCTTGTAAATTTTTTAAAAACATAATTGTACGATAAGAAGGTACGATTACAGTCTTATAAAACAAAAGCTACATTGAAGGTATTTTCATTTTATTTCCTCTGACAACACTTCAAACACCACCAAAATAGGCTTCATGTTCTACACGACCACTCTTACAGCCAAGGGGGCCAAACAAAAGCTACTCTTCTTAGTCGTGGAACTCCAAAGTAGAGTGCAATGGGCACTGGCACGGGCTCCAACAAGTTTGAAATGCTGCTATCGCTTGAAAATATTAAAAATGACTAAATACAACTCCAAATTACAAAACCAGAATTGGGAAACCAGTCCACCCCCACTCCACTTCACCACACAGCGGCTGTGGCAGGCCACCTCCAAGATGGCCCCAGTGACTTCCACCTCCTGGTGGTAACACGCCTGTATCACCCCTTCACTTGAGTTTCTTTGCATCTAAGAAACAGAATACAGTGGAACTGACGGTATGTCACTTCTGATTATAAAGACTGTGGCTCTGTCATGGGTGTTTTCTCTCACCACTGCCATGAGGTGAGGTGGTCCTTCGAAGGCACCACAGCAACAAGTCTGGAAACAACTTCTCAAGCCTGCCAACGACTACTTAGCTGAGCGGATCCAACCCTAGTCAAGCCTTGTGATAACTGCAGCCCCAGATGCCACTCTGATCGCAGCCGCATGAGAGATGCCAGCCAGAACCACTTAGGCCACACCCAGAATCCTGACCCACAGCGACTGTGAGATAAATGACTGTTGTTTCCACCTGTTAAGGGTTAGGGCTATTATGTACATAGCAACAGATAGCTACTCATACACTAATATACCATCCCAGGATGAGAAGAATTACCCAAAAGAATAGATGCACTATCCTCTTTCAGTAACAGAATATTGCCGAATACAGTGTCAAGATTACAGAGGATACTCAAACAGACCAGTAAGTCAACGTTACCTTTGGACAGTATTAACCAATATAAAAGTTGTACTTTTGAAGATACAAAGTTTTTCCCGTATCAGTATATCTAATTTTTTAGAGCAATCTGTGATTCACACAATCTTTGTACATAGACTTTACTTAGTCTTTGGCCTGTGGTGAATTGGATTATCAGTATTCCCATTTTACCAATGAAAAAACAGAGGTTTGTTCTGACAAAGAAGGTTAAATACTCTGCCTAAAGATCCAGAATTAGTAAACTGAACAATAATCTAGTCCAACTGTATTCTGCATTCAAGTCTAATGATTCCCACTCCCCCACAGCTACCCAGAGTAACACAGTAACAAACAACACTTGGCAGGAGACAGAGCTCAGACCTGAGAAGTAAGGTGACCTGACACCTTCCCAAATTATTTTGTCCTAGTGCCAGAAACAAAATTAGTTCCTTCAGTATTTCTAACAGTTCAATAAAATCACAGACAATATATCCACTTACTCATTCATTACTGAAATTTTGGTTTTCCACAGACAATATAGCTAAGATCATCTTATCTTTGAAGGAAATGCACTTCAACACATGAAAAGGAAGGAAATACAAGTAATCTGGGCCTTGGGAAGCAAAAGCGATTTCCGTGAAGCCTGTCTGAGTGTGTGCTTCACTCTTTGCTTCTAGACGCTGACCTCGCATTGCTGGTGCCCAGCTTTGGCAACTTCCAGAAAAATGTCAAGAAGAATCCCATGCACATTAATAAAATTCCAATGCCATGTATAAAGATCACAGGGATTATGTCTGAAATGGCAATTCAGCTCACTGGCAGGCCTGGGGCGGGCGCTGCCCGTCGAGACCACAGCGGCGCTCTGTTAGCCCACAGGGACGGCGAACGCCGCTGGGCCGAAGGGAATGTGGAACAGTAAGTAGCCAGAGAGAAAAGCATGCACATTGTGCTTCGATTTCTGCTGAGAAAAGGAAACCTGGCAAACAACAAATCCTTGGTATTTTAAAAGCCCTTGTGCATGAGCAACAACAACATGCTTATATTCAAAAATGGCCTCCAGCCATCAGCAAAAAGGAAATGGCAACAAAAAGCCTGGTACTTATTCAAGGAGAAAGTATAAAGCTTCCCGTTTACCCTTTAATTGTTTAATTAGGCAAATCAGCTGAGTTTTGTTTTGAATGTGGCAACTGTAAATTATATGGACCTAGGAAAGATATTTAATTTTGGAAGTCAGAACTGTTTAAAGCTGAAACAACTCTTTGAAGTCATTTAATCAAATTGTTTCCTTTTATAGAGGAGAAACTGAGGCCCAGGAAGACTGATAGACTTACCAGAGGTCATAAAGCTAGTTCAGAGCACAGCTGAAATGTCCATTCATTCAACTCTTCACAGAGTTTACCATAGAGAGTGATGCTGGTGAGCCCATACTCTGATAAGAACTAAAGCAGGGATTAAATACAACCTGGTCTGGGGAAACAGGAAGAGCAGAAAGCTCCAGTCTTGAAAGGTTAGGGAAGATTCCCAGAGACAGTGGCATCTGAGACCTTAAGACGAATAAGGTAAAATCACCCAGGTAAAAGGGAGGGAAAGCAGTGTAGGAGGAAACTGAAGAGAGAGGGAAGAATGTTCCAGAGCAAGAGCAAAGTCCTAGAAGGCACTTAACTGGAATGGATAATATCAAGAGCAGAAGATGAATAATGAGAAATAGGGAGTGGTCAGATTATGAAGGGCCTAATAAATCACAAGTCATTAAAGAATTTGGACTTTATTGTAAGGACTTCTGGAGAGTTATTAAAAAGACTTAAGGGTATTAATTTAAAAAGAAATTGCAACCTCACCATAAAGAACAAAATGGACTAAGAAAGCTTGAGGGATGCCCTGGCTGGTATGGCTCAGTGGACTGAGCGCTGGCCTGTAAACCAAAAGGTCACTGGTTTGATTCCCAGTCAGGGTACATACCTGGGTTAGGGGTCAGGTCCCTAGTTGGGGGTGTGTGAGAGGCAACCAATCGATGTTTCTCTTGCACATCAATGTTTCTCTCCCTCTCCTTCTCCCTTCCTTCCCCTCTCTCTAAAGTAAATAAATAAAATCTTAAAAAAAAAGAAAGAAAGCTTGAGGGAGAGGTTTAGATCATCTAAGCAAGAGATGAAAGTCACCTTCATTATGTAAGTGGCAATAAGAATGAGAAAAAGTGGATGAATTCAAAAGATAATCATTACTGAAGTGTTATGGGAGAAACTCTCAGAAACTTGGTTCTTCTTGCTGACACAGTAAAGAATTACAGATCAGCAA
>PVJD01011473.1:0-22189 GCA_004026545.1 Mormoops blainvillei
CCCACAGCCGCTCGTTCCTGGGACCCACCTGCTGTCCTGGGCACCAGGCACGAGGGCAGTCTCAGCCATGCAGGTCCCTGCTCACCTCACCTCTGCTGCCCCCGAGGACCTGAGGGCTGGGAGCATGCAAAAGGGAGAGAAAGCAGAGGAAAGGGTAGCTGTGACGGGCCCTTAGGAAACATCAATGGGGTGACTATGAGCACTTTAGACCTAACACCTCCCTGGAGACACTTGTTGTTGAGGTTCATCCTGGAGCCCCTGAGAAGAGGAGCCTGCCCAGCAGGTTGCCTCCTTCTGGAAGTCAGAATCCCACCCGTCCACTGTGCTCCCAGCGTCTCCACTCCCCAAGTCCTTCCATCCTCCAAGGCCAGTGCAGCCCCTGGCTCCGGGGAGTCTGATGAGGCAGCCAGGTGTGTACATGGGTCAGCCAGAAGGGCCCACTTCTGCCACCTATCACTGTGTGATCTGAGGCAAGTCACTTCGCCTCTCTGAGCTGACACTGCCTCCCTCTGCAATGTGGACCGAGAGCACCTCTCCTGTGGGGTCTTCTGTGAGCCTCAGTTTCCTAGTCTGTCAAGGCGGCTGAGGGTGGATGAGCTGAGACGCTGCCTGTGCAGGCTCCCACTCCATGCCTGGGCCACGCTCGTTCCTTCCTCCTCGCTCGGCACCCAGCCTCATCGCCCCAGGCTCCAATCCGGCTTTCCTGAGTGCCTCCCTTCTGGGAGCGCCCACCAGGTCCCTGACCACAGGCACAGGCCCGCAGCGTCCATACCAGGCAGGGTCTCCACGTCTGCAGCCCTACACTGCCCCAGTCCATCACCCCGCTGGCCAGAGCCAGGGCTGGCTTTAGGAGCCGGCAGCAGAGTGTTGGGGATTCCAGCTCAGATCCCACGTGACTCTCTGTGCCATACTGAAAATGGCCCAGAAGATTCTCACACCCTGATCCCTGGAACTTGGGGCTGTCCCTTCTATGGGGGAGTCCTTGCAGGTGTGACTGAGTTAAGGTCCTTCAGATGAGGGGAGTGTCCCAGGTTATCCAGGTGCACCCTAAATGCCATCACCAGTGCGATTTGACACACACAAGGAGGCCTTGTGACTGCAGAGGCAGACACTGGAAGGATGCACCATCGCCCAAGGAAGGTCACAGCCCCCGACGCTGGAGGAGGTGGGGACAGGCTCTTCCGCAGAGCCTCCGACAGGTACACAGCTCTGCTGGCACCTTAATCCCAGCCCAGCGACACTGGTCTCAGACTTCCGGTCTCCAGGGCTGTGAGAGAATAAATGCCTGTTGTTTCAAGCCACCACATTTGTTACAGTAGCCACGGGAAACAAATACACTTTCATTTTGGGATCCTTTCGTTATTTTCTTGGGCCGTCTTTCTGCACACTGCTCACGCAGGGCTGGGACGTGAGTGGGTAGTATTGGGGGGTGGTCATTCAACTCCTTCAGGTCAGCAGGGGCCTGGGGGACACGGGGTGGGGAGTAATGAGGCAGGACAGGGGAGGGAGGTAGAAGAGGTCCTAAAGGTGGTACATGTCCTGTGAGGACTGCCTGGGGACCCCAGGAACAGTGGCTGGGCTGGACTGCCCCGGCACCACTCTGCCTGGTCTCTCCAAGGCTCTTGGTGTGTCACAGAGGAGCTGAGGCCTTCCCTGGGGAAGGCTGCAGGATCCCCTCAGCCCTCAGAGCAGGGGGCACAGAAAGTCATTCCTGCGCTGTGAGCTGGGAGGAGGAAGCCGCGGTGCAGGGGGTAGCTACCTGTGTACCTACACACACCTGTGTGCCGAGGGGTGATTTGGCATGTGAATGTACGGTGGGTTGTGGGGTCACAGGTGTGCCACACTCCCACACCAGTAAGAGCAGGTATATGTGTGCCTGGCATAGGTCCAGCTGAAAACCCAGGTGTACCAGAAACAGCCTACTTCCTTACTTTCTTTAAATAAACGTAAATCCTATTCTAAGCCCCCATCCCGCTGGCTAGTGGGAAATTGAATCTAAGCCATTACTGGGGCTCCCTTTTTCCTCTAAAGTGATGCAAAGCTCCTGGGGCCACTTTGAGCCTGGCCACCACCATTGGCCGGGCTGTGGGTCAAGACGGGTGACCATCTCTTCTCAGCTCAGGAAAATACCAGAAAAACTCCATTTAACAAGGAAAAGCATGGGGTCGACCAGTCTGGAATTGGAGTGTGCAGCAGGGGTCAGTGAAAAATAGAACAAAACCCAAATCATACCTGGCACTCGCCTAGAACCCTACAGTTGCGCTGCTCAATATAGGTGCCATTAACCTGTGTGACCATTTGAGTTTCAAATTAAAATGAAATAAAAAAAATTCAGTGTCATTCCTCAGTCAAACTAGTCACATTTCGAGTTTTCATTAGCCATGCGTGGGCCATCACAGAAGCTCTCCCATGGACGCGAGTGCTGCACTTCTGAATGGAGTCACCTGCCCATTTTATAGATGGGAATGCCAGGACCAGAACAGAGAGTGGCTTGCGGAAGGACACTCAGAGCAGCTGGAACTTTTGAGCTCCACAAGGCAGTGGCTGTGTCTAGCTCAGTTGCCATAGTAACCCTAGGGCTACCAGGCAGAGTGGGTACTGGCCCACAGTGTTCGCTGAGTGGTCACCTGCGTCGGCCTTGGGGTCGCTGGGGGTTAATGGCCCTGGGAGGGGAGCCCTGCCCTCGTTCAGAAGTGGCGCCTCCTGAGCTTGTCTCACCAAGGGCTGTGTGACTCCAGCCCTGCCTTGGTCTCGATACCTCACTTCTTTGTGACTCAGTTTCTCACTCATGAGATGGAGATTGTAACAGCCTCATAGTGTTACTGCATGATTTCTATAAGTTAATCTGGGGGTGTGAGGGCCACCCCAGGCCAGGTAAAGCTGACCTGAGAATAATGTGAACACACAGGAAAGGGAAGCCCCGAGGGAGTTTCTTGATGATATCTGAGAGCTGAGTCCAGCTGTTCCTGAAGACAGTTGTTTTCCTGTTATGTTCACCAATAATTTCTGTTATCATTTGCAACTCAAAGGCTAATGTGAGGCCATCTCATCCAAGCCCTTGGCCCCTGATATCCTTATGGCCCTTCTGCAGCAACTGACAGTCTACTTGAATGCTACTCTTGACGGGACCTCACTACATCATAAGGGAGCTCCACGAGGGGAGAGCCAACACCGGCACTGGTGAGAGCTGAGAACTGATTGCCCCTGTCCGGAGGGGGGCGTGTGCAGAAAGGCCGGTTGAGTGTATGGCGGAACTGCTCCAAAAGAAGCCCTCCTGGTTCAGATGCAGTGCAGGGCAGTGGAAAGAAGACCCTTCATGATCCAAGAGACCTGGGTTCAAATCTCAGCCCTGCTGGTGACTCGCTGTGTGGCCCTGAGCAATAGACGTGCCCTCTCAGAGCCTCGGTTTCACCGGCTGCACAATGGGTTTCCTGGCAGCACTCGCCTGGCCAGGACACTGTGAGGATTAGGGAAGAAAACGTGTGCGAAGTGCTGGGTGCACGCCTATGTCTGGCGAGCAGGGGACACTCAAGAGTGGGAGCCCCATCCCTTATATGGACGATGACACCGCATGTTCCACATGCCTGGAAGGTCTTCTCTGTGCCCACGAGGGGATGGCACTGGGGGCCTGCGGGGAGGCCCAGGCGGCTGCTGCTCTGGGAGGCATCTTCCGCAGCTGCGATATGCGCCCCAGCTTGAATCCTCCCCCGGCTGCTCTGCATAGCCTGAGCTGCAGGAGCTGTCTGTTGTCATGGTGACAGAGGCTCATTGGAGTCCTGGGCCCATCCGTCACCTAGGCCTGCTGCTGTGGGTGCACCGGCGTGTGGGTGTTGGTTGCAGGGTGTGTGTGGTTTGTGCATGGAATTCCTGAGCGTGCAAGCCTGTGGGCCTGTGTATAGGTGTGTGAGCAGAATTCTTGCATGTGTGAGGCCGGGCGTGTCTGTGTTGTGAGTGACTCTGCATATAGGCAACACTTCAGCTGTGTGTGGTCTGTGTGTTTGTCGGGGGTGTGACACTGATGCTGGCCCTGAGGCAGGTGTGGAGGAGGGTGCCTTAGAGAGAAGTGGGTGAACTCAGGTGTCCACTGCTGTGACTGCGTGGCCCTGCGTGGGTCCCTGCACTTTCCTGAGCCTCTTCTAGAAACACAGAAGGTTGCAAACGGCAATCCCACTTGCTATTTCATGCAGTCTTCCTATGAGACCTATGGCAGCAAAGTCATCCATTCAGGACACACCTATTGAGAGCTGACTGTGTGCCAGGCCCTGTGGGTACAGCACGAGCCAAGTGTCTCACTCAGGTGCCTTCCTTCTGGTGGGAGATGGACAATGCACAAGTAAGCAAATAAAACCCATGCGGCCAGGTATGTGCTGTGAAAAAGCAAAAAGATGAGGCCCTGGGCCCTGGCCAGTGGCTCACTTGGTTGGAGCTTTGTCCCATACACCAAAGCATTGCAGGTTCAATTCCTGGTCAGGGCATGTACGTAGGTTGCAGGTGATCTCTCTGTCTTTCTCTCTCCCTTCTTCCTCGCTCTCTAAAAATCAATTAAAAAAAAATCCTCAGGTAAAGACTAAAAAAACCCCATAATTAAAAGAAAAAAAGATGAGCACATGAGGTGGTCAGGGAGGTGACCTTTGAGCAGAGGCCTGAAGGGAGGAGGGACGAAGTCACGGGAAGAGCAGCGCAAGCAGAGGGAACGGCAAGTGCACAGGTCCCAAGGTGGGGCTGGAGTTCAGGTGCCCATGCGACGGTAAGTGCACTCAAGTCTTGCGGGGCCCACGGCAGAAAGGCTGTCAAATGGCAGGTGGTGATGGGATGGAGAGGGGGACAGGGGAAGGGAGACTAGAGCCGTCCACTGGTGCCGGGAGGGGAGGGGACCGGGTTGCTTAGAAGGGGAACGGGGCTAGTCGAGGCCAAGGGAACCGGGGCAGCTTTTCCCATCAGAAAGGCCCGGTAAGCCTGGGGCTGGGATGGAAGATGCACAGGGGGCCTTAGAGGTGGGGGCACAGGGGGTTTGTTGGTGGTGGCCAATGCCCCTCCCTTCTTGTTCTGAGTGGCCCTGCTCTTGTAACCCCTGTACATTATGTTGGTAAAACAAACCCAGAACTGTCACAACTGGATGATAAGACAAAACCCAATCAAAATGAGCAAAATATCTGAACAGATACACCCCCACCATTGTCAGATCAAGCAGTGCGTCCTCCTGTAGCACCCTGACCCCCTTCAGCCACTGGTAGCCTAGGCTCTCAGTGTCACTACCGTTCAAGGCGCAGGTGTTTTGGAGCCAACATCAACTACGGATGTCGGGACCATGCTCTCCACCCTGGAACTGCTCCCGTGCCCATCCACGCGACCCCAGGACTACGGCTTGTGCTGTGCCCAAACAGAGGATGAGGAAGCATGGGAAAAGATGCTGATGTCACTAGTCATCGGGGAGATGCAAGAGGAAACCACACGAGACACCACAGCATCCCCACTAGGATGTGAAACGAACGTGGACACCACCAAGTACCGGTCAGGACGCGAACAATGGGCACTCCCAGGCATTGCCGTGAGAAAGAAAATGGTACAGTTGCTTGGGAAAACAGCCCCGCAATTTCTTATGTGGTTAGATATACATGTAGATCCAGCCTTTCCATTCCTAGGTGCTTGTTTACCCAAGAGAAATGAAACATATGCTCATGGCAGTTTTATTCATAATTATAATGCCCTAAACTGAGAACCACCCAGACATCCATCAACCAATAAATGGATAAGCAAACATGACACACCCACACAACGAAATATCATTCGGTAACACGAAGGAACTACCGAGGTCAGTTCTTCTACCACGTTTTGTTGGAATTTGGGCTTTCCTCACTATTTCTGGGCTATACAGTTCTTTCTATGCTACTTTGTAGCATTTTGAAAGTTTTGAGCATCACCTTCCATTTGAACCTTTTGGGGGAGGGATCTAGGAGGAAGTTTCAAGCTGTGACTAGACTTCCAATGGATTCACCAAAAAAGGTTAACCCAATCTTGACTTCAGAGCCTTCGTAGAAGCTGGCTCTCGAGCTGTCTCAGAAGTACTACAAAAGAACCTTGGTAACTTGACTCTCAACCCCAGTACCAAATTCCTCTCCCTTCTACCAGGATGTTCACCCCAACAGCGGGGCAGAGAACTTTCAGGGGATTTGGACTGGGTCTGGGTTGAGGCACACTCTACAGGAAACATGGAGTGTGGATGTAGCAACTGCTTGGAAAGAAGGGATGCAAAGGATGTTCCAAGTTACTAGATACTGCAGCACCCTGTCTCTATCTCAAAAAGACCCACAGGAGGGGAAACTTGAGATTAAATCAAGAGTCAGAAGATTTAGATGTAGCTGTCATTACTGCCTGTTGCATGGATATCCCTCTGATAATGTGATCTTGGAGATAACTAAGACATTAAGTCACTTTAGCCATAAGCCTTATTCTTGCACTTTTTCCCACTAAGAATTTCAGGATCGGCTTAGGAAAGCTACTGTATGCTAAGACAGACTACATACCAATATTTTGATAACCTATGATAGAAGTTCTGTGATGTCTTTTTTCTTGTGTCTCTTTTTTATCTACTTTAACACCTGTAACTTACAAGGAATGTCAACCCACAGGCACAGGTGCCAGTTCAACCGCTGATTTTGGGTGTGATGAAGAAGGAAATTTTATTCAGTGCAAAACAGCTCAATTGTGATACAGCAGGGCTATAGAACAGTCCTGGGGCGAGGCCCCTCTGTAGCTAAACAGCTCCGCTTTGTTACTGGACGGCCTGGTCCCCTCCTTGCTGGTTTGCACTGGCGCACTCCGCTCTGCTCAGCTCTTCAGAGCTTCAGTTCAGCCAAGCAGACGCAACGTCACACTTGCCAGGGAAAATGGAAACTGTACCCCTAGGAGCTATTGGGGAGCTGGCTTATATGGATGGAAGTTCCCATACCTAGTCCCTAATTGGTTTGTCCTCATGCAAATAAGGGTTCCAAATCCGTGAAATTTGATTGGTCCAAAAGACACAGGCCTGATTGTTCCGAATAGATCTCCTCTGATTGGTCAAAGCTGCACGGCTTTGATTGGAGGAGAAAGTCCCAATCCTATTGGTTGAAGTAGGATTCCAGGAAATCTTTATAAGGGCTGGCTTCCTGGTAGAGAGAGTGCAGAGGCAGGCAATTCAGTACGGAGGTTTCTCTGTGCAGTGCAGTTTGCACGAGAGGCCTGATGGAGAAATGGCTGCTAGACTCTGTTTCTAAAAATTTAAGCCCAGTTAGCCGCCAGGAGCACCCTTCTTAGTAGGTGTCTTTTTCTTCCCCCCTCAGGATTCATAGGAATTTATGTAGTTTGCATTCGAATGACTTCAGTTTCATGTTTTTATTTATAAGAAGCACTAATAGGTCTTGAGTGTTGCTAGTGTGTTTTAGAAGCCTAAAGTCAGTAAGATGAGATGCAGTATCAAGAATTAGAAGCAAGTATCTTGTGTGGAAGGAACTTGTGTTGCAAAAAAAGAAAACACTAGGTGGTTTGGCTAGAGCGTAATTAGTGCAGGGTGCATTAACTAGACTTTCTGGTTTTCAAAAATATGAACTATAACACTTTTGATGTGCTATTTCAATTTTGGAGTAGCAAATAAATGCTTGTATAGGGGGTCTTGTTTTTTAAAAAGAGTAAACTACCAGTGTATGCAAAAACATCGGTGAATCTCAAAGGCATTATGCTGAAAGAGACTGGGTCAAAATTCTGGGCGTATCATAGTTATAGGAACAGAAAGCCAATCAGTGGTTACCAGTGTCTGGGGAGCAATTTTTTAGAGCAGTTTTACATTCATGGTAAAATTGAACGGAAAGAGCAGAGATTTCCCATCTACCCCTATCCCCAGGCTCCCTCAGCATCCACATCCCACTAGAGTACATTTGTTACAGCCGATGAACCCACACTGACACATCATTGTCACGCCAAGTCCGCAGTTCACGTTAGTGCTCACGCTTGGCTTTGTACATTCAATGGCATTTGGACAATGTGTAATGACATGTGTCAATCATTATAGTGTCATACAGAGTACTTTCACTGCCCTAAAATCCCCCAATGCGCCACCTAGTCATTCCTCCCTCTCCTCAAAGCCCTGGCAACCATCGATATCGTTACTGCCTCCGCAGTTTTCCTTTCTGGAATGGCATATGGTGGGAATAGTACAGCACGCAGCCATTTCACGTTCGCTTCTTCCACTTAGTGAAATGCATTGACGGTCCTTCTGTGTCTTTTCTTGGCTTGAGAGCTCATTTGTTTTTAGTGCTGAATAATATTCCATTGTCTGAACGTACCGGTTTATTTATCCATTTACCTACTGAGGGACATCTTAATTGTTTCCATATTTTGGCAATCATGAATAAAGCTGCTATACACATCCATGTGCAGGTTTCTGTGTGGACATAAGTTTTTAACTCATTTGAGTAAATACCAAGCAGTGTGGCTGCTGGATTGCCTGGTAAGATAATGTTTAGTTTTGTAAGAAACTGACTGCTTTAGTTACATAGGGCTACCATAAACAAAATACCACAGACTGGACGGCTTAAATAACAGAAGCTGATTTTTCACAGTTCTGGAGGCACAACTCCTCGCTGTGACTTCACATGGTTGGGGCGGGGGGAAGGAGGATAGGGGGAGGCAGAGAAGATGAGTAGGTACATGAATAGAAGAAACATCGCTTTGTTGTTCCACTTACTGATGCATTCATTGGTTGCTTCTTGTATGTGTCCTGACTGGGACTGAACCTGCAACCTTGGTGTATTGGTGATGCTCTAACGAGCTGAGTCACCTAGCCAAGGCCTCACCGCTGTTCTAATTTGCAGTTCCCTAATGATACATGATGTTGACCATCTTTTCACATGCTTATTTTCCATCTGTACATCTTTGGTAAGGTGTCTGTTCAGATCTTTTGTCCATTTTTTATTTGGGTCATTTTCTTATTGTTGAGTTTCAAGAGTTCTTTGTATTTTTAAATTATAGTCCTTTATCAGATATTTCTGCAGCAAACATTTTCTCCTAATCTGTGGCTTATCTTCTTATTCCCTTGACAATTTTAAATTTTAATGAAGTCCAACTTATCTATTCTTTCTGTGATGTATTATGCCTTTGGTGTGGTATCTAAAAAGTGATCAATTGACATTTGTCCTTTTTTTTAAAAGATTTTATTTATTTATTTTTTATTTTTTAGACAGAGGAGAAGGGAGGGAGAAAGGGAGGGTGAGAAACATCAGTGTGTGGTTGCTTCTCATGTGCCTCTTACTGGGGACCTGGCCTGCAACCCAGGCATGTGCCCTGACTGGGGAACTGAACTGGTGACCCTTTGGTTCACAGGCCAACGCTCAATCCATTGAGCTATACCAGCCAGGAACTTTTGTTCTTTAAGGCTTAAAAGCCACTGAGATTTTTGGGCCTGCTTGTTACCACAGTGTAACCTCGCTTATGCTGACTAATGCAGAAATTAACAAGAAACGTTGCTTGGCCTGCAGAATATGACTCCAGAACTGACTGTCTGAGAGAGCTGTTAGCTCTGCTACAATCAGGACTATGGGAATCAGGAACTCCCCTGGTAGTCAATGAGATACCATTGCCACCATAGCAACCTCGTAACATTCACAAGGCTGTGTTTGGAGTGTGGGTAGAGGCTACAGCAAGTGCCTTCCCAGCAGAAGGACCTCCTCGCACTTCTTTCTGGTCCCACCAGTCAGTGCAGTGAATGAGCAGAGCCCATTTCCCATTCAGAACTGAGCTGCAACGGATGCAGGAATATGGTTTTAGATTTCCAACCTCACCATCCAGGGAGGTGTAGGAGAAGGAGGCGGGAGTGGGTGCTGAGGGCACTCGATCATGGTCAATACAGTGGGGGTTGAGAAGGAAGGGTGTGACTGCAGGACAAAGACAGGCAGAGAACGAGTCTGGGAGACACTAGTGGGAGGGGAAGAGGAGGCTCAGAGGGGCAGACAGGCAAAAGGAAAAGGATGCTGAGGGGAAGGTCAGTGCAAATGTTGGCACTGGAGAGGGAGAAAAGTTGGCAATGGGGCCAGAGAAAGAGGGGAAATGGATTATTGTTTGATCCTGCTACACTGGGTTGAATAACGTTTCCCCACATTCATGTCTACCAGGCCCCTCAGACCTTATCTGGAAACAGGGTCTTTGCAGATGTAATTAACTAAGGATCTCAAGGTGAAATCATTCTGGATTGAGGGTAAGTCCTAAATCCAATGTCTGGTGTTCGTATAAGAAGAGGAGAGGACACAGAGAAACATGGAAGAAGGCTGTGTAAAGTCAGAGGGAATATATTGGAGGGATTTTTCCGGCCAAGGAATGCTAGGAGCCTCCAGGAGTAAGAAGAGGCAAGGAAGGATCCTCCAGTAGAGTTTCCGACAGGAGTGCAGCCCCACCACACCCTGATTTCACACGCTGGCCTCCAGAATTGTGATAGAGTACATGCCTCTTGTTTGAAGCCAGCCAATTTGTGTTACTTGGTTACAGCAGCACAGGAGATGAATATACTGGCCCAGCAATGCATTCTTACCCAAAAGCTGGCATAAAGGGAAGTCACTCTGGAGTAGGGCAGGCTGGCCTAGAGGTGAAAAAGGGCGTGAAGTCCCAGCCGATGTGGCTCATTTGGTTTGAGCGTTGCCCCATAACTGAAAGGTTGTGGGTTAGATTCCTGGTGTGGGCACATGCCTAGGTTGTGGGTTTGATTCCCAGTCGGGGCTTGTATGGCAGACAATCAATTGATGTTTCTCTCTCACATTGATGATTCCCTCTCTCTTTCTCCCTTCTCATCTCTCTCTCTCCTTCTCACTCTCTCAAAAAAAGAAAAAATGAAGAAATGTCCTTGGGTAGGAGACAGAAAGGAAGGCAGGAAGGCATAAAGGGCACCTCGGGTGAGGTTGTGTGGCTCCTCAGAGCCCAAGAGTGTCCTGTTGTCCCCTGGGGACAGAGAGTCCTGATGGAGCCGCGGGTCTCAGGACCCCAGGAGCGTGGGTCACCTTGCTGCTGGTGGAGGGGGCTGACCTCCATGCCTCCAGCTGTGGCCTCGCTCTGGGACGCTGCCTCTCAACACCTTTTCCCAACTTGCTGTGTGACTGTGGACAAGTCATGGCCTCCTCAGGCTACTGGGAGCACCCAGCAAGATAAGGCCGGACAGGTCTTTAGAGGTCTTGAGTGTGCAGCAAGGATGAGGGACTGTGGTCTCCACCATGAGGGAGGACTGGGTAAGTGACCCAGGTGAACAGGGCCACCTGCCAGCTTGTAAGGATTTGGTGGAAAGAGAGGAATTTGCCCAGAATCCAGCTTCCAAGGCCTGGGAATTTTTTAAGGGAGCAGAATGTCTCCTTCCCCTGTCCCAGCCGAGGGTTCAATAGGGCGCCCATTCAATTCAGGGGTCAGCACACTGTGGTTCAGTATCCAAATTCAGCCTGCTGCCTGTTTTTGTGAATACGATTTTATTGGCACCAGCCACGCCCACTCATTTATGTGCCGTCTGTGGCGGCCGTAGTGCCTTGACAGTGGGCGCAGCGGTCACAGCAGCCTGTGTGGCCCTTTACAGAAGTGAGCTGACCCCCGCTTTAATTGTCTATCCACATCAGGACACTACAAAGTAAAAGGCTGAGCGTAAACGAGGCTGTCCCAGGAAAGACAAGGCGTGCGGTTGCTCTGGGCCATCCTGGCCTCTGTTTCTTTGTGGGTGACGTTTGTGGCTCTGGTTGTCAGCCCTGAGGTGGGCGTGGAGGCTGCCATGGGAAGGACGGGTCCACCTGACCCATCCAGCCTGGAATGGGGCCTTGGGAATCTGGGTGGTGGCCAGAGCCCCGGGGAGGAAGGGGAAGCGGAAACAAAGCCCACTGGTGTCTGTGGGCCTGAGTGGGCACCTGGACCAGCCCTGGGTGAGGCGGGGGTCCTGGAGCAATGGTGTCTCTGTGATGTCTCTCACGGCCCCCTGGTGCCATATGCAGTCCTCCAAGGTCTGCCAACTCCATCTGCAAACAGGCCCTCCACCCCGCTGCCACCAGCATCCATGGCCACCATCAGGGCACTTCCACTGTTGCCCAACAGTCCACACAGTGGCCAAAGCCAGCACTTAAAAATAGGAGCAGGCCCTGTCATCCCTCTACCCTGACTCCACATGCTCACGCCGTTTCCCATCGTACATAAACCAAAATCCACACCTCTTCTGTGGCCAAGAGGGACTTGCAGGACCCAGTTCCCACCCGCTCTTTGGCCTCATTTCCTCCCACCTTCCCCCTTTCTTCCCTAAACTCAGGGCTGGTTCTCTAGCGTGCTGTGCCTGCTCCTGCCCCAGCTGTGTGCACACACTGCTTCCTCTGCCTCTCCCTGGGCTGGCTCTCTCTCAGCCTTCGGGCCTCAGCTCAGGTGCCGTCCCATCGGAGCGGTTTTCCTGACCGACTTAGCTAAAGCTCCAGGAGCTCTTAACCAAAGTTCCCTTCTGATGATTTTTATTTTTTATTTCAAAATTATACATGCCTTATATTTTAAGGAGTTCAATAGTTCTAAAGCTTTATGAACAACAATGACAGCCTCTCTTCTTCTGAAACTTTTGGCTCTTTAACTTTTATTCTCTTGTTGTTTGCTTTCACATCTCTAAATAACTCATCTGGCTGCCTCTCGGTTTTTCAGCCTGCAGCATCGGCTATTGACTTTACCATTCTGGAAGACACAGATACCGCGCCTCCCTCCGCCCCCTTGACACGCGCACGTGCTGCCCTGAGCCCCCACCTTCCAGCAGACCGATGTGGTTTGAATTAGATCAAAATGTTGGCCACGGAGGTGCACAGCTCAGATTTCCTTTGAAGAAACAACTCCAGCAGCAAACAGTGTGTCGAGGCGATGGCTGCAGCCGCGGCGACACTGGGATCCCGGGTAGCACGCGACCTGCGGCGGCGCTCACCCACGGAAGCCCAGCCGGCGCCCTGCCCCATGCAGCGGCAGCTCAGGAGCTGGTCTTGCTGCATGTGACTCTTTGCCCTGGAGCTCCCAAAGGGGGCCAGGGCCGAGACTTCACTCTCTCCTTGGCCAGCTTGACGCTCTTCCCTTTCTTCTCTCACAGGCTTTTCTCCCCAGTAAACGTCTGTGCTCTGAAGTCACCTCAGCGACTGCCTCCTGGAGGATCTGAACTGATTTGAGCCATAGTTGGTGGATGTGCACATAACATTCAAGCAAATGCTTCACGCGGCCACGCCACTGGGTGTGCTGCGAGGAAACGGGCTTTCCCACCCAGCGCTGGGTTCTCCTGCAGCCAGACTGGAGTGCCTGGTTTTGTTGTGTGTGTACCTCAACCGCCAGCCTCTGCTGTTTGTCTAAATCGACTTTCACTACCTTCATACACATCATGTGTTCTATCAGTTTCATCTCTCCGGGGCCTCTCCCTGCCCCATTCTGGTTTGGCTGCTCTTGTGCCTGAAGCACAGCTTAGATCACCTTTGGGTCACTCCCTATCTCTCCCAGTGTGGATTTCTGGTTTCCTGTGTTCATGATTTCCTCTTTCTCGGTTTTCTCTCTTATTTTGATAGGCCGTCACTCTTTTCCACCCTTCCTGAGAAAGAGTATGGGGAAGTAAATTTATTGAGTTTTTTGGGTGTCTGAAAGTGTTTTTTAATCTACCTTTCTACTTGGTTTTTAGTTTGGCTGGGTATAAAATTGAAGGCTGGAAGTTTATCTTCAACTATTCCAAAACACTGTTCCATTGGTCTCCGATTTCCAGTGCTGCTGTTGAGAAGCCTGAAGTTAGTCTGATTTTGATACTTTATATGAGGTCCCCTCCTCTCTTTCCTTCTCTTTGAGAGTTGTAGGAGCCCCTCTTTGTCCCTAGGCTTCACCGTGATGGGCTTTAGTGTAGACCTGTTTTCACCCATTGTCCGGGTTCCTGGTGAGCCTTTCAACCTGTGAACTCTTTCAATCCCTTAGTTCTGGAACATCTTCTTACATTATACTATTGATGATTTTTCCCCTCCATTTTTTCTGTACTCACTTTCTGGAACCCCTATAGCTCGGATGTTACCCTCCTGTATGGACAGGGTACATTTTCTTATCTTTTCTTTTCTATTTTCCATCTTACTATCTCACTGCTCTTAAAGATTTCGATTTTATCTTTTAACCCTTACACTGAGATTTTGGTTTCTGTGAGTATGACGTGAGTGTATGTATAGACACACATGATGTCTATAAATATAACCTGCAATGTGTTATATAATATATATTATAAACATATTACATCGATAATATAACACAGGGTTGGGCAAAAGTAGTTTACAGTTGTGAGGACATGAAACATAGAGTTTATTCTTGTATTATTATTTATTAATTTGGTATTATTTGTATTACAACTATAAATCCACTTTTGCTCCACCCTGTATATTATTATAGTATTAGCTATGGATGTAATTTTCATAGGCCCTTTTCCTTTCTGTGCATGTCCTCTTTTATTTCATCCTGCCCTTGTTTCATGATTATGGTTTTCTCACCTCTCCGAGGATCTGAATGAGGTTCTTACTGATTTTTGAAGCTTTCTTTTTCCGGTGGAGTCCCTGTTTCCTCCAAGTTGCTTTTCTTGTGTTTATTGATTTTGGTTTCTTTCCTTACACACGGAGGCTTACTCCAGAGTCTGGGGTGCGTCTGGACTCGGGAGGGCGTTGCTGAGTCGCCTGCTGTGTTAGTTTTCTAGGGCTGCCACAAAAAGGCACCACAAACGGGTGACTTAAACAACAACAATGAATTGTCTCGCAGACCTGGAGGTTGAAAGCCTGAGGCTGAGGGGCCAGCAGGGTCAGTCTCCTCAGAGGCTTCTCTGCTTCCCTTGCAAGTGGTTGTCTTCCCCTGTGTCTTCACATCGTCTCCCCTCGGTGGTGTCTCTGTTGTAACCTACTCTTCTTATGACACCAGTCATGTTGGATTACAATGAACTTAACCCCCTCATGTTACCTTAGTTGCCTCTTTAGAGATCCAACCTCCACATACAGTCACATGGAAAGTACTGAGGGCTAGGGCTTCAACATGTGGATGTGGGGGTGGGGACAGCTCAGCCCATAGCACCTACCATGCTCAGTTCCCCCCGCTTCTTGCAAATGGCTCCCTCCAAGTCACCAGCCACCCTCTTGGTGTCTGTACACTGGACAGAGGCTGTTCTTTCCTCCCCTGGCTGGGCCTTTCACTGCACGTGACCTCTGGCTCATGTGGCCCTCCCTGAACTGCCAACCTCCCTTCATGCTCCATCTCCTTTCTTGCCATCATCCCCCTTACACCTCTGCCTGCTCTGACCTGGGGTCCCAGGCTTTTTACGTTCGGCTTGTTTCTCACCTTAGGAGTGTCCCAGGGCTCTTTCGCTGCTCCCTTCCACTCTTGCAGGGCTGGGGGGCCCAGTGACTAGCTGCATCTGGGTGACACTGGGTGGGCGGGTGAACTACCGATTAAGACACCAGATTGCCAGGCCTCCTCTGAAGCTGTCTCAACCAGGACCTGGGGCGCAGAACCTTCCAGGAGTCTTCCTAAAGGATTTTCTCGTACGCTACATTGTAGCGCATGTTTCTTGGGCAATCACCCACCACCCATTTAAGCACCCTGCAAATATTAACTCACCAAACCCTTCTCACAAACCTGTGAGACAGGGACAGTGACTCCCTCCACCTTGTGAATGGGGGTGGTGGGGGAGGCTCAGAGCGATTACGTAACTCACCAAGGCCGCACAGCTCATAAACAGTTGCGGTCAGGTTTGAGCCCAGGTCAGTCGGTCGCAGAACCCATGAGTCAAACCACCCCTGCAGGTTGTTACTAAGGTTTCAGTGACACAGTTTCAGGTTATCTCATCCACTGAGCGGCTTTATTCTCTAAGCAGCTCTCTCAGGTCTCTGTCACTTCCTCAGACCTCCCCACTAGGCTGCCAGCCCACCTGTCCAGGTGCCGAAGGGCCGTCCCCACCTGGAGTCTCTTAGGCACCTCCAAGCTAACACGTTCTGGAACATACTCTTCATATTCTCTCCAGAGGGCTGCTGCCCAGTGCTTCCCGCCCTTGGAGCCCCCTGGACACTGAGTCACCCATCCTCAAGCCTGCCTGGCAACCCGAGTCCTTTCTCTCTCTTGCCGCCGCCTCTGCTGTCCTCCTGCTGCACCTTCATCAGGCCTCGCCTCTCCTGCTCAGTCCTGCTGTCCCCGCCCCTCCCCAGACTCATTTCCCCTTCCCTCTCACAGCCCCGAACCCCTCCCAGCCTCCAAGCCCCGCCACTCCCCTGCTTAAGAGCCATCGTGGCTGCCCAGTGACATCTGAGTGAATTCTCGGATCTGCTACTGGCTCGCAGGGCCACACGCCAGCCGAGCCTCTTGCAGCTGCTCTGGGTGGTTTGTGATTTTCCGAAGACACCGCATAGCTTCTCGGTCTCAAGGCCTTTGAGTTAGCTGTTCTTCCCACTGCCTCGTGTGCCCATTCTGTCTTTGTTTTCTTTAAACATTTTTTGAAAATTGAAATAAAAATTAAAATGACAGTCGACTTATTTTAACCATTTAAAAGCATACAATTCAGTAATTTTACTTTACAGGGTGGGGCAAAAGTAGGTTTACAGAGCTGAGTGTATGAAACAGTTTATTCTTATATTATTATTATTGTATTATTTTCCATATGAACAACTGTAAATCTATGCTTGCTCACCCTGTATTCATAATGTTTTTTAAAAGTGCATTTTATTGATTATGCTATTACAGTTGTCCTATTTTTTCCTCCTCTTTATTCCCCTCTGCCCAGTCCCCCATTCCCTCCAGCATTCCACCCCTTAGTTTATGTCCACGGGTTGTACATATAAGTTTTTTGGCTTCTCCCTTTCCGATACTGTTTTCAGCATTCCCCTGTCTATTTTGTACCTACCAATTGTGCTTCTTAATCCCTGTACCTTTTCTCCATTCTCCCCCCTCACCCTCCCCGCTGATAACCCTCCATGTGATCTCCATTTCTGTGATTCTGTTCCTGTTCTAGTTGTTTGCTTAGTTTGTTTTTTTGTTTTTTTTAGGTTCACTTGTTGATAATTGTGAGTTTGTTGTCATTTTACTGTTCATATTTTTGATCATCTTCTTTTCCTTAGTCTTTTTAACATTTCACTTAATAAAGTCTTGGTGATGATGAACTCCTTTAACTTGACCTTATCTGGGAAGCACTTTATCTGCCCTTCCATTCTAAATGATAGCTTTGCGGGATAGAGTATTCTTGGATGTAGGTCCTTTCCTTTCATGACTTTGAATACTTCTTTCCAGCCCCTTCTTGCTTATAAGGTTTCTTTTGAGAAATCAGCTGATAGTCTTATGGAAACTCCTTTGTAAGTAACACTCCTTTTCTGTTGCTGCTTTTAAGATTCTCTCCATATCTTTAATCTTTTGCAATTTAATTATGATGTTTCTTGATGTATTCTTTTTTGGGTCCAACTTGTTTGGGACTCTCTGAACTTTCTGGACTTGCGTGTCTGTTTCCTTTACCAGACTGGGGAAGTTTTCCTTCATTATTTCTTCAAACAAGTTTTCAATTTCTTTCTCTTCCTCTTCTCCTTCTGGGAGCCCTACGATTTGGATGTTGGGATGTTTAAGTTGTCCTGGAGGTTCCTAAGCCTCTCCTCATTTTTTTGAATTCTTGTTTCTTCCTTCTGTTCTGATTGAATGTTTATTTCTTCCTTTTGTTCAAAATCGTTGATTTGAGTCCCAGTTTCCTTCCCTTCACTGTTGGTTCCTTGTGTATTTTCTTTCTTTCTTTTTTTTTTAGAGAGATTTTATTTATTTATATTTAGAGAGAGGGGAGGGAGGGAGAAGAAGAGGGAGAGAAACATCTATGTGTGGTGGCCTCTTGAGCACCCCCCACCGGGGGACCCAGCCCGCAATCCAGGCATGCACCCTGACTGGGAATGGAACTGGCAACCCTTTGGTTCAGAGTCCAGTACTCAATCCACTGGACCACACCAGTCAGGGCTATATATTTTTCTTTATTTCACTTTGCATAGCCTTTATTTCTTCCTTTATTTTGTGTCTGTAATCAGTCATTTCTGTGAGCATTCTGGTTACCAGTGTTTTGAACTCTGCATCTGATAGGTTGGCTCTCTCCTTGTTGCTTAGTTCTTTTTCTGGAGTTTTGATCTGTTCTTTCATTTGGGCCATATTTCTTTGTCTCAGCATACCTATTATATTGTAAGGGGCAGAGACTTAGGTATCCGCCAGGGCGGGGCAACCCACTTTGCTGCCTTGTGGTGCTGTATGTAGGGGAGGGGTCAGAGAGGGAACAATGCCACTTGCTCTACTCTAGCCTGGCTTTCAGTCACTTCCCCTGCTACCCACAAGTGAATTGAACCCTTTGAGGTGTTGCCCTGGTGCTGATTCTCAGGTGGGCGGGTCTGTGTATGCTCTAGGACACTGTGGGTCCCTCCAATGGACTCTCCTGTGAGACTGGGAGTTTCTCTCACTACCGCAACCCCCACAAGTTTTAACCAGTAGAGGCTTTGAAGCTTTAGTTTCCCACATGGGAACCCTGGGCTGCACGATCTGTCTCGCTCCCCAGTTGTTCCTCCAGGTTTATCCACACGCAAATGTGGGACCACCCAGTCCACCAGCCACCGCCTTGCCACGTGTCCTCTTGCTGCCACCCCCTCCCCCATGGCTGCCCGTCTCTGCCCCTTCTGCCAGTCTGGATGAATGCTTCTTCTTTTACTCCTTGGTTGTCGGACTTCCATTCAGTTCAATTTTCTGGCAATTCTGGTTGGTTTTTGTTTTTAAATTGGTTGTTGTCCTTTTGGTTGTGTATCGCGACGTGTATCTACCTACGCCCCCACTGTGGCCAGAATCATGTTCATAATGTTGTGTAACGACTGTTGTCTAGATCCAGATTGTGTCATTACCCTGAAAAGAAAACCTGTACCTCGTCCCTTCCCTTCCCTCATGTCCTGGCAACCACTAATGGCTTTCCTGTCCCTGTGGATTTGCCTTCTCCAGATACTTTGTATAAACGGCATCGTACATATGTAACATTTTGTGTCTACTTCTTCTGGTTAAGAAAATGTTTTTCAGGTTTGTCCACATTGTAGCATGTGTCAGTGCTCCATTCCTTTTTTAAAAAAATTATTTATTTATTTATTTTGAGAGACAGGGGAAGGGAGGGAGAAAGAGAGGGAGAGAAACATCAGTGTATGAGAGATACATCGATTGGTTGCCTCTCAAATGCCCCAAACTGCAGACCCAGCCCACAACCCAGGCATGTGCCCAGACCAGGAATCACACCAGTGACTTTTCAGTTTGCAGGCCGGCACTCAATGCGCAGAGCCACACCAGCCAGGTCTTGATTCCTTTTCATGGGTAAATCATATTCTGCTGTGTGGATGAACATTTTATTCATTCATCCGTCAGTGGACACTTGGGTTGTTTCCCCCTTTTGGCTACCATGAATAGAGCTGCTATGAATAATCAGGCACAATTTTTTGTTTAAACACATGCTTTTTCTTTTCTTGAGTATAGACCTAGGAATAGAACTGCTGAGTCATTCAGGCCCCTGGTGTTAGTGGGCATTGGCGTTGTTCCCTTGGTCTTGAGTCAGACACTGGCTCTGTGGCCTGGTTCCAGGTGACCATGGATGAGTCACTCCTACCTCCAGGCATGGCTTTCTCACCTGTAGGTGCCCGTATCCACTTCCTAGGCCTGCCATGACAAAGGCCAGAGCCACAGACATGGTGGCTTAAACAACAGAAACTGTCTCATAGTCCTGGAGGCTAGAGGTCCAAATCCAGGTGTCAGCAGGGCTGCTTCCTTCTGAGGGTCGTGAGGGAAGGGCCTCTTCCAGGCCTCTCTCCTTGGCTTGCAGAAGGGCGTCCCCCCTGTATCTTCACATCATCTCCCCTCTGTGTGTGTCTGTCTGTGTGCCCAAATTCCCCCTTGTATAAGGACACCAGTCATGCTGGATTAGGCCCACCCTCATGACCTCATGGCTTAATGGCTTACTTTGATCAGGTGTCCTCTCCAAACAAGGCTGCATTCTAAAGTGATAGGGGCTGGAACTTCAACATATGAATCTGGGGGACACAATTCAACCCATAACAAACTCCCAAATTAACTGCCTGCTCTCAGATCCTTGCCACAGTGTCTGCGTCTGAGGAAGCCATGGGAGCCCTGCTTGTCTCCCAGTCTTGGTGAGACTCAAGGGAGCAAGCGCAGTGCTCACAGACCATCTGCAGGGGCCAGCCCCTGTGCCCAAGGCCCCGTCCCAGCCTCAACACAGCAGACCCAGGCCCTGGCCTTGGGGAGTTTGTGGTGTGGGGTACAGGTGGCAGCTAGGCAGACCACAAACACATGATGGAATTTTAGGTATCTGAAATTTATCTCAAGAATAGCAAGCAGGAGAAGGGCAGAAGGCGTGTCTGAAGAGGCTAGAAAGCCTGGGGCAGTCAGGGAAGGCCTCGCCGAGAAGGAGGCATCTGAGAAGATCCAGCCGTGGCCATGTTGGGTTTTCCAGTTAAAGGAGCAACATGGTAGTGTGCCTGCTTTCATGTCTGACAACTACCACCCCCCACCCCGGCCCCCATCACCTCTACTGAGAACAGCCCCAGGGAGAAAAGCCAGCCTCATGTCCCAGGAGCAATGATGGTGGAAGCTTTGCCTGGAAGAGAAGAGAGGAGCTGCTCCAGAACCCCTGAGGGGCTGTTGGAGAGGAGGGTAGGGAGATGGCTCCTGATGGGGGAGGGGCATAGAGGGCATTACAAAGAGAGGTGAGGAAGAACTTTGTGAAGAGGCCATTCAGAGAGTGTGCACCCCGTCTCTGGAGATAGTTAAGCCTAGCTGGATGTTCTCTTGGCAGGACCCTCTACAGGGAATTTGAGTATTGCCAGGGGTGCTTGGGCACCCCCATAGTCTGGATTCATGTTAGAAGCACCCAGGGGGACCAGCCATCTGCTTCTCAGCTGTGATAACACATCGCCCCCTTTCTTCCCTCCCTTTTATGAATTCAAGAGTACAACGCTGCCCTTGGCCTTGAATCTCCTGGGCACTGGGACCATCACCCACATTACCTGCAGTGCCTCTATCTCACACCAGGTGGCACCAATCACCTGACGTTGGGGCGGAAATGAACTCCCTTACACATCATAAAAACAACAAGGACAACAACAAATTTAAAAACAAAACATAACTAGAACTGCCAGAAAATTGAACTGTATGGAAGTCTGACAACCAGGGAATTAAAGAAGAAACATTCATCCAGGCTGGTAGGAGGGGCGGAGATGGGTAGCTGTGAGGGTGGGGTGGCAACGAGAGGGTGCATGGCAAGGTGGCAGCTGGTGGACTGGGGTGGGTAAGGCAATGGCTGGCAGGCCCGGTGGTCCCACATTTGCGTGTGGATAAACCAGGAGGAACAACTGGGGAGTGAGAGAGACCATGCAGCCCAGGGTTCCAGCATGGGAAAAGAAAGCCCCAAAGCCTCTGCTGGTAAAAAAACCTGTGGGGTTGTGGTGGCGGGAGAAATTTCCAGCCTCACAGGAGAGTTTATTTGAGAGACTCATGGGGTCCTAGAACGTACACAAACCCACCCCTTGGAATCAGCACCAGAAGGTCCCGATTTGCTTATGGGTAGCAGAGGAAGTGACTGAAAGCCCGCCAAGAGCCAAGCAAGTGGCATTGTTCCCTCTCAGACCCCTCCCCCACAGACAGCGCCACAAGGCAGTGACGTGCGTTGCCCTGCCCTGGCGAATACCTAAGGCTCCGCTCCCTCACAGTGTAATAGGCGCACCTAGACAAAAAAAAAAAAAAAAAAGGTCCAACCGAAACAACAGATCAAAGCTCCAAATACAGAACTAAGCAATCAAGAGATAGCCAACCTAATAGATGCAGAGTCCAAAACACTGGTAATCTGGGTGCTTATAGAAATGGTTGAGTATGGTCTCAAAATGGTGGAAAAAGTAAGTGAAGGCTGTGCAAAGTGAAATAAAGAAAAATATACAGGGAACCAACTGTGAAGGGAGAGAAACTGGAACTCAGATCAACGATTTGGAGCAGAGGGAAGAAATAAACATTCAACCAGAACAGAATGAAGAAACAAGAATTCAAAAATTGAGGAGAGGCTGAGGAACCTCTGGGACAACTTTAAAAGTTCCAACATCTGAATCATAGGGGTACCAGAAGGAGAAGAGGAAGAGCAAGA
>PVJD01011473.1:22289-46140 GCA_004026545.1 Mormoops blainvillei
CAACCGAAACAACAGATCAAAGCTCCAAATACAGAACTAAGCGATCAAGAGATAGCCAACCTAATAGATGCAGAGTTCAAAACACTGGTAATCTGGGTGCTTGTAGAAATGGTTGAGTATGGTCTCAAAACGGTGGAAAAAGTAAGTGAAGGCTGTGCAAAGTGAAATAAAGAAAAATATACAGGGAACCAACTGTGAAGGGAAAGAAACTGGAACTCAGATCAACGATTTGGAGCAGAGGGAAGAAATAAACATTCAACCAGAACAGAATGAAGAAACAAGAATTCAAAAAATGAGGAGAGGCTGAGGAACCTCTGGGACAACTTTAAAAGTTCCAACATCTGAATCATAGGGGTGCCAGAAGGAGAAGAGGAAGAGCAAGGCATTGAAAACTTATTTGAACAAATAATGAAGGAGTAATTCCCCAATCTGGTGAAGGAAATAGACTTCCAGGAAGTCCAGGAAGCTCAGAGAGTCCCAAAGAATTTGGACCCAAGGAAGCACACACCAAGGCACATCATCATTGCATTACTCAAGATTAAGGACAAGGAGAGAATCTTAAAAGCAGCAAGAGAAAAGAAGACAGTTGTCTACAAAAGAGTTCCCATAAGACTATCAGCTGATTTCTCAAAAGAAATCTTATAGGCAAGAAGGGGCTGGAAAGAAGTATTTGAAGTCATGAAAGACAAGGACCTACATCCAAGAATACTCTATCCCACAAAGCTATCATTTAGAATGGAAGGGCAGATAAGGTGCTTTCCAGAAAGTTAAAGGAGTTCATCATCACCAAGCCCTTATTAAATGAAATATTAAAGGGGCTAATCTAAGAAAAAGGAGATGGTCGAAACTATGAACAGTAAAATGATAACACACTCACAACTATCAACAACTGAACCTAAAAAAACAAAAAACAAAAACCAAAAACTAAGCAAACTGCTAGAACAGGAACAGTATCACAGAAATGGAGATCACATGGAGGGTTATCAGCAGGGAGGTGAGGGGTCAGAATGGGAGAAAAGGTACAGGGAATAAGAAGCATAAATGGTAGGTACAAAGTAGACAGGGGAGGTTAAGAATAGTATAGGGAATGAAGAAGCCGAAGAACTTAATGTACAACCCATGGACATGAACTAAGGGGGGGAACGCTGGTGGGAGGGGGGTGCAGGGCAGAGGGAAATAAAGGAGAGAAAAAAATGGGACGACTGTAATAGCATAATCAACAAAATATACTTTTAAAACCCCCAAAAAACAACAACAAAAATGGCTGGATGGAGTGTTGCCCAAGTCTGGAAAATCCTTGCAGAAAACCAGTGATGAGCTTGATGTGAGTGGGCAGAATGTGACCTCCTGGGGAGGGTCAGTGCCACCTGAAGGTTTGTCTCAGCCCAGCCACCTACAGCCATGTGACAATGAACAAGTCATCTCACGGACTTTCAGTTTTCTCCCCCGTAAATCAGGAACTGTTACTGTCTTGAAAAATTTTTTTTTTCTCATATACTCATATAGTATCAACTGTGTAGCTTATTTTCTTTAATTCCAATTTAGGATAAAAACTATATGAGTGAATGTGCCATCAGATTAAGAGATACTGTCCCCGAAACCAATAGAAAAGTTAAAAAGTAAAATAAAAACTGCCATTTATTTGTGAATTATTAAGGCCTCTGAATGAGAAAAAAATCCTTAATGTTGGGGTCTATAGCTTTTTCTATTTGATCAGTCCCATCAACCCCACTTACCCCAAATTCTGAAAAGTGGTTCTGAACTTTACCAATACATGATATTGTACATAAAACTTGCCATGTAAATATTTATCAAATTGTATACTTAAAAGTATATTTTCTATTGTGCTAATTTAATATGTATTTAATATAAATGAGTATATTTAATCATATGTGACACTCTTCTTTTATCCTTTTATTTTATAATTACCACAGAAACAAGAAAAATTTAGATTTCAATTTATGTTGCACTTTTTTTTTTTGGTAAAGATTATATTTATTTATTTTTAGAGAGAGGAAAATGGAGGGAGAAAGAGAGGCACAGAAACATCAATGTGTGTTTGCCTCTCACGAGCCTCCCACTGGGGACCTGGCCCACAACCCAGGCACATGCCCTGATTAGGGAATCGAACCCACAACCTTTTGGTTCACAGGCCGGCACTCAATCCACTGAGCCACATCTGCCAGGGATTAAAGCACATTTCTTATTTCTGGTGGCTTTTAAAAATTTACACACTGGATATATATTTTGTAAAAATAAAACAATTACTTCTAAATCCATAGATTCTTTAACCTCCTTCTTGACTGAAAGGAGATTAAAAATCTTACAAGTTATGAGGATGAGATGGTGATTAAGAATAGATCCAGAAATATTTTTTTGAAATTTTAATTTACTTTTCTGTATTTTCCTAAGAGTAATTATTTTTCAAGAAGTTTCTATGAGGAGGAGAATTTTCCAATTTACTTTGAAATAACCATACCTAGCTTGCTCCCGCAAACATTTCAACTTTGTTAGCTAAATGAGTTACATAATATCCTTGAAGATCAAGCAGAGAAGAAAAAAATCTCACCTTCATGATTGATGTAGAACCAAAACTTATTCTTTCAAAGGAGCAATTTAACTTGCTAAATATGTCTCTTATATTCTTTTTAAGAAAGTATAATCCCTGAAGTGATATTTCATATACTTAGCAATTAATACTCAGTTGTTAGCTGAGTATTAATTATGCTATATTTACTAAAATTAAATGACCTCTTCTGTTTATGGTGCATAAAAAACATTCCTACAGCCTTTCAAACTGAGTTTTCTTTGACAAACATTAATGGAAGGTAGGCAATCATTAAGCTGAAGTCTCATGGTCATAAGCCAGTTGTTGACTTTGCCACCAAAGAGGGAAGATAAAATTCAGTACGACGTTCTTCCATTCACCAAACTGTGGCAAATCTGTACTTAAAATTGGGATAATTTTATGAATTCCCAAACATTTATTGGGAACATTCCTTTCTATCCAAGCATCACCCAGAAAACCAACAGCACAATGACAGCTCTTGATAATGTTTAGCAGTCACTGCGAAAAACTTCAATTTATTTGCCAATTAGCAAAGTCCTAGTTTCTACTTTTCAATTACATTTAGGAATAAAGTCTATGCCCATAAACTATGCACTGTTAGTTGCTATCACTTAAAAATGTCACTGCCAGTGCACTGGACATGTTATAGGAAAAAAGAACGGAGCTTGCGACAGGTTTTTCTGTTAATTCGCTCACTTTGGGAGTCCAGACGCAGGGGTCGTTTGGGGCCTTGTAAGAAGCTCACAGACTCAGACGCTCTTCAGTTTGTCCTCAGACTCAGGCCAGTGTTGGTCTTTTCTAGGGTTCAAAAATGATTCTTGAGTTATTGGAAAGATTGTTCCCAAGCCTTTGTTTTCTTGTTCAAGTTGAAATATTCCTTCCTGTTCCTTGCAACCCTACTGCTCATCAGTTTCAATGGTCATGACTGCTGCTGGTCTGTTCCCTGGTCAACATGTGCGGGTAAGTCCTTGGAGGGCTGCCCTTTAACTTCGTGGGTATGCCTGGCTCATCTTCTTTTGCTGGCCATGAGCAATCTAAACATTTGCTCCGCAGACTGTGTTCCAAAGTGGGCGTTCCTCCAGGGATCTACACAAGTCTTTGTTCTCTTGTTGTGGTTTTCTAATTTGTCTGTTTTCTTGCTGGATTCCCGTAACTAATGAAGGCGGAGGCCAATGTCTTGCAACGTCATTAAGTTCTTGAATTGCTTCCTGATGCTGCTTCACTGCTGACACTCGCTTGTTGTCCGCTCAGTCAGAGATTCTGTTGCATCATTATGATCTCTCGACCTTTCACTTGTCATCAGCAAGTGCCCTCTCAGTTGTGCAACTAATTTCTGATCACGGCAGAGGCAGTGGGTGGGGGCAGCTGGGGGCAATGGGGCTCAGCACCCAGGGAGTGGCCCAGGGAGCACCTCCTCCCGGTGGCCCGGAACAGTGCTCGGATGGAGCTCCAACCTGGTGAGCCTGTCTTGAAGTTTAGTGCAGGTGGTTGGGATCTGTCCATAGTGCCTGGCTCATGGAAGGTTTTCTTTCTTTTTTTTTCTTTTAAAAAATTATTTATTTTTAATAAGTATTTATTTATTTATATTTATATTATATAGAAGGATGTGGAGGGAGGCAGAAAGAGAGGGAGAGAAACATCAATGCATCACACCCCTAACTGGGGACCTGGTCCTTAACCCAGGCAAGTGCCCTGACTGGGAACTGAACCAGTGACCTTTTGGTTAGCAGACTGGGGCTCAATCCACCAAGCTACATCAAACAGGGCTCATAGCAGGTTTATAATGAACCACAGTAGCACTGGTGCGTGTGTAAGATCTGCCTGGTGGGAACTTTCACCAAAGCCAAGTTCTCAACATCTAAATGGCTCCCAAAGGACTTAGGTGGCCCCTCTCTCAGCTGAGTCCCTTAGTCCCACAGTGGGCACTAAGGAGGTCTGGGCAGCTGTCCCAGGCCAGCCGCTGACTCGACCCAGGCAGATCCTTCCCTGGCCCCAACTTCACAGGAAATCAGACTTTTGGAAAAATTAGTGCTCCTTTCTTCTCATGGCGTGTGTTTTTTTCTTGTTTTGTTGATAAAATAAGTGGAGGTTTTCATATTCTTCAAAGTGTTTCCTGCAGACTATGAAGTCTCGTGTGGTTCCCTCCAGGTGCTGAGCTCTGTCAGTGGTGTGGCACGCATTCCCTCGGGAAGTTCTTCTAAGCATTTACATAAGCCCACACTTATATAAAAATCATTATTACTTTTGAAAAATGAAAACATGCTGGTATACTCGTTCACTCATGCATTTGTGCACTGAGTCTGTGTCGTGCACGGCTAGCCTCAGTACAGTGAAAAACAAGGCGCTTCAAAGTGCTGCCCTTGAGGAGCTTACATTCTAGTTGGGAATGAGAAACGAGAAATAAATACTAGCACCTGGCTGGGTGGCTCAGTTGGTTGGAGCATCGTCCCGTACCAAGAGGTTCTGGGTTCAATCCCTGGTCAGGGCACATACCTAGGCTGCAGGTTCGATCCTGGATCGGGGCGCATATGGGAGGCAGCTGACCGATGTTTCCCTCTCACATCGGTACTCCTCTCTCTCTCCCTCTCTCTCCCTTCTTCCCTCTCTTGTACTAACATGTGATGGTAGTTGGCAAAACAGGATAAGGAGTTAGAGGGTAAGGAGTTAGAGGGTGTATTTGTTCCTGCTATAACATTGCCACAAAGAACAGAAATTTAACTGCTTCCCACTCTGGAGGACAGAAGTCTGAAATCATTGCTGTTGGGCCAAAATCAAGATGCTGGCAAGGGCATATACCCTCTGGAGTCTCTGGGGGGAGTCCCTTCCAGGAGACGCCTATTCAAGCTTCTGGTGGCTGCGGCCTTCCTTGGCTCTTGGCCACATCACCCCAGGCTTCAAGGCCAGCATGTCCACACCTCCCTCTGCTCCCTCTCACAAGGATACACCTGACCTCAGTTAAGGCCCACCCTGAAAACCCAAGACCATCTCCCCATCTCAAGGTCCTTTACTCAGTCATACCTGCAGCCCTTTGTCCCCTTTCGCCATAAAAGGGGACATTGACAGGTTCCGGGGATTAGGACTCGGCCATCTTTGGGCTGAGTGCTTTCCAGCCTGCCTTGGAAAGTGTCTGGGGGTGGGAGGTGCTATTTTGGGTGGGGGTGTTGAAGCAGAGGCCTGAGGAGGTGGTGGGAGGGCCACGGCAGCCTCAGCCTGACCCTTGGGGGGTGCGCAGATGACCAGTTCATTGTCCAGTTAGCAAGTGAGTGAATAGGCTGCTGACAGGCCTGAGACTGAGAACACAAGTGTGTGCCACAGCCCATGGTGGAACACTGGCTCACGTTCCAAAGGACTGGGTGTGAGCAGAAGGGATTGGCTGTGGCTCGTGGTTTCCTGGCTGAAGCTAAGCATGAATGGGACCATCTACAGCTCTGCGGGTACCGGTGTTTGCCCGCAACTCCTCCCCACAGCAGGCTGTGGGCACCCCTCGCCTTAACCCTACCAGATTGCCAGTGCGTGAGGGTGGGGTGGCCGGGGCAAGCATGAGGACCCGCTGCTGGTGGGGCCTGGCTTCTGTCCTCGCTGTGTGTGGCAGGCACAGTGAAGTCCTCTCCTCTCTGGTCCCTGAGTACCAATCACGTCCCGGGCCAGGGTCTCAGTGGCTCCACGAGGAACACATTCTCCCTCTGGTTGGCAATACAAGCTCCACACAGCTCCGATACCTGGTTCCATGATGCTTTTGGGACCCCCTGCTCCATGAGGCAGCCTGCATTCTGGATGCCAGCAGGAGCGGACACAGGCCATGTGGCCAGTGGGCCAGGCCGGCCTCCGACTGGTGTCCCTGGGCTCGTCTCCCCGGAGCCCAGTACCAAGAGGCAGCAGGATTCCCTCCGGGCTCTGTGCTTGAGGCTCATTTCTCTGCCACCCTCCAGCTCTGTCTGGCAGATCTGGGCTTCTGGGATCACAGTGACCCCCGCCAGGGGTTTCTGGGGAATCATACCAGCCAGGCTTACTGACAATAAGGAACATCCACTGAGCAGCTCCCGGGGCTTGCACTGCCAGAGCACATTGCCGATTCTCTCAGCATGCCCTCACAGCTGCTCTGTGAACTCATCTTCCGGGGGTAGAAATATTGAGCGGTTAGGTAACACGCCATGGTTAGGGGCCAGGAAGCGGCAGGACCAGAAACTGGGCCAGGCCTGCCTTGATCCAGAGCTGTCCTCACCCTGCTCATGTCTGACCATCATCCACGTTTTCTGGGGCTCTCAGCCTGCAAAGGGGGCATGCTTAGGAGCGGGGTTTCGCAACCTTGGGGAACAGCCCTGAGGGTTGGGACCTGGGGGCCTGGGCCGGCTGTCCCTGGTGCCAGTGGGCTTGGCCAACTCTTCCTTCACTGACTCCCTTTCCTTGCCTTACTTTCCTACAGTGCTCCTGGGGGACAGGCGAGTCACCCCCGGCAACCTTGTCTCAGGTCTGCTTCCAAGGGGACCCGGCCTGAGACATCGCTGAGCCCTGTGGCTGGCCAGACACAGTGCTGGCCATTTGAAGGCACTGTCTCCTTTACTCCATAACAGCCCCTTCCTAGCTGGTTACCTGAGGTGCTTGCGGGGGGGCTAGTCACACGGCTACAAGGCTGCAGGGCCCAGCCTCAAAGACCTCCAAGCCCAACTGGGCTGCTTCTACATTGCCTGCCCGCTCATCCCCAGGCTCCAGGTGGGCTGGGCTAGGCTGGGCAGTAGAGTGATTGAGGCCCCTCCCAAGGGCTGGGCCTTGCACTGAGGAGAGGAGGGGCCCCCTGCAGTTCCGAGGTCTGGGAGCCCTTGACCCACTCTCTTCCCAGAAATGTTTCTTCTTGACAAGCACCGGGAGCCAAGGGCAGCTCTGGCTCTTCTGAGGAGGCCAGGTTCCCCAACCCCAGAGGCCTCTCTTGAGGGTTGGCTGAGACCCCCTGTCTTTCCACGCCAGATGACACTCCATCACACAAGAGTGCCAGACTCTTGGTTCAGTTGGTGCAGCAGTGAGAACGGGGTCCTCAGGGCACCCTGCTGCCTGGTTGGCCACTGCAGGCAGATCTCCAGGCCAGACAACTTGGCTGGGGCCCCCACCCTCTCCCACTGTGCAAGCCGCCTGCCTATCAGAGCTCTGGGAGGCCGGGGCAGGGAGCACCAGCACCGACGCTGAAGGAAACCATGGTTGCCCCAGGTGGGTGTGGTACCCATTTTCAGTGATGCAAGGAGGAACACTGCATAGTTAGACATTTCTGTTATATGTTTGTATTAGAAAAATATGTATCTAGCATCAAATGTGATTGTTTGGGTATAGTAGCTTGGGAGGGGGCTAAACTTCAGGGAATGAATCTAATGAAAGACAAATACGAAGTGACCAATGATATGGGACCATTTTCCATGTCCACCCACTCCTGGGCCGTGCAGACTAGGGCAGCGACTCGAGAAGACAATTCGGCCTTATTTAGTAAAATTGAAGGTGTGTGTAATTTTGCTTCTAGGTAAGGGCTCCAAAGCAGAGCTTCTGGAACTTTCATGTGTACATGAATCATCTGGAGAATCTTAAAAAAAATTTTTTTTAATGTAAACTTTTAAAAAATTATATTTTATTGATTATGCTATTACAGTTGTCCCAATATTTTTCCTCTTTGCCCCCTCCACCCAGCACCCACCACTCCCTCAGTCAGTCCCCACACCATTGTTCATGTCCATGGGTCATGCGTCTTTGGTTACTCCGTTTCCTATACTGCACTTTAGATCCCCATGGTTATTCTCTAACTACCTATCTGTACTTTTTTAAAAAGTATATTTTATTGACTGTGCTATTACAGTTGTCTCATTTTTTCCCTCTCCTTTATCCTCTTCTGCCCTGCACCCCCCTTCCCTCCAGCGTTCCCCCTGCTTAGTTCATGTCCATGGGTCGTACATATAAGTTCTTTGGCTTCTTCCTTTCCTATACTATTCTCAACATCCCTCCTGTCTATTTTGTACCTACCACTTATGCTTCTTTTTTTTTTTAAAGATTTTATTTATTTCTTTTTAGAGAAATGGAAGGAGAAAGAGAGGGAGAGACCACATCAGTGTGTGGTTGCCTCTTGCAAGGTCCCCCACTGGGGACCTGGTCTATAAGCCAGGCATGTGTCCCGACCAGGAATCGAACTAGCGATCCTTTGGTTTGCAGGCCGGTGTTCAAACCACCGAGCCACACCAGCCAGGGCTCAATTATGCTTCTTATTCCCTGTACCTTTTATCCCTTTCTTCCCCAACCCCCTCCCCGCTGATAACCCTCCATGTGATCTCCATGGATATCTGTGATTCTGTTCCTGTTCTAGTTGTTTGCTTAGTTTAGTTTTTTTTTTTTTTAAGGTTCAGTTGTTGATAGTTATATTTTGCCATTTTATTGTTCATATTTTTGATCATCTCCTTTTCTTTAGATAAGTCCCTTTAACATTTCATACACTAAGGGCTTGGCAATGATGAACTCCTTTAACTTTATCTGGGAAGCATTTTATCTGCCCTTCCATTCTAAATGATAGCTTTGCTGGATAGAGTATTCTTGGATGTAGGCCCTTGCCTACATGACTTTGAATACTTCTTGCCAGACCCTTCTTGCCTGTAAGGTTTCTTTTGAGTAATCAGCTGAGAGTCTTATGGGAACTCTTTTGTAGACTGTCTTCTTTTCTCTTGCTGCTTTTAAGATTCTCTCCTTATCTTTAATCTTGGGTAACTTAATTATGATGTGCCTTGGTGTGTGCTTTCTTGGGTCCAACTTGTTTGGACTCTCTGAGCTTCCTGCACTTCCTGGAAGTCTATTTCCTTCACCAGATTGGGGAAGTTTTCTTTCATTATTTTTTTCAAATAAGTTTTCAATTTCTTGCTCTTTCTCTTCTCTTTCTGGCACCCCTATGATTTGGATGTTGGAACTTTTAAAGTTGTCCCAGAGGTTCCTCAACCTCTCCTCATTTTTTTGAATTCTTGTTTCTTCATACTGTTCTGGTTGAATGTTTATTTCTTCCTTCTGTTCCAAATCATTCATTTGAGACCCGGTTTCCTTCCCTTCACAGTTGGTTCCCTGTATATTTTTCTTTATTTCATGTTGTACAGCCTTTACTTCTTCCTCTGTTTTGCGTCCATACTAAGTCATTTCTGTGAGCATCCTGATTACCAGTGTTGTGAACTCTGCATCTGATAGGTTGGCTATCTCCTCATTGCTTAGTTCTTTTTCTGGAACTCTGATCTGTTCTTTCATTTGGACCATATTTCTTTGTCTTGGTGCACCTGTTATGTTGTAAGGGGCAGATTTGTACTTCTTAACCCCCTTACCTCTTCACCCATTCTCTGACACCCTCCTGCCATCTAGCAACCATCAAAATGTTCTCCGTACCCATGATTCTCTCTCTGTTCTTCTTGTTTGCTTAATTTATTTTTTAGATTCGATCGTTGATAGATATGTATTTATTGCCATTTTATTGTTTATAGTTTTGACCTTTTTCTTAAATAAGTCCTTTTAACATTTTATATTAATAATGGTTTGGTGATAATGAACTACTTTAATTTTTTCTTGTCTGGGGAGCTCTTTAGCGGCCCTTATATTCTAAATGATAGCTTTGCTGTGTAGAGCAATATTGGCTATAGGTCCCTGCTTCTCATGACTTTGAATATTTCTTGCCAATCTATTCTCACCTGCAAAGTTTCTTTTGAGAAATCGGTTGACAGTCTTATGGGAATTCCCCTGTAGGTAACTAACTTCTTTCTTCTTGCAGCTTTTAAGATTCTCTCTTTATCTCTAACCTTTAGCATTTTAAATATGCTGTGTCTTGGAGTGGGCTCCTTTGTACCCATCTTTTTTGGGACCGTGCGTGCTTCCTGGACTTGCATGTCTACTTCCTTCACCAAATTAGGGAAGTTTTCTTTCAAATAGACTTCCAATTTCTTGCTCTTTCTCTTCTCCTTCTGGCATGCCTATGATGCCAATGTTGGAATACTTGAAGTTGTCCCAGAGGCTGCTTACATTATCCTCATTTTTTAAATTCTTTTTTCTCCTTGTTGTTCTGATTGGTTGTTTTTTGCTTCCTTATGTTCCAAATCATTGATTTGATTCTTGGCTTTATCCACTCTACTGCTGTTTTCCTGTAAATTGTTCTTTATTTTAATTACTGTATCCTTCATTTCTGACTGGATTATTTTTATGCTGTTGAGGTCCTCACTAAGTTCTTTCAGCACCCTTATAACCAGTGTTTTGCATTCTGCATGTGATAGATTGCTTATTTTCATTTTGTTTAGTTCTTTTTCTGGAGTTTTGATCTGTTCTTTCATTTGGGTCATGTTTTTTTGTCTCCTTATTTTGGCAGCCTCCCTGTTTTGTTTCTATGTGTTAGGTAGAGCTGCTTAAACTCCATGTCTTGGTAGTACGGCCTAATGTAGGAGGTGTCCTGTAGGGTCCAGTGACACAGCCTTCCCTATCACCCAAGCTGGGTACTCGAGGTGTACTGTTCGTGTGACCTGTGTATACCCTCCTCTTGTAATTGAACCTCAGTTGCAATTGGCAAGTCAATGAGAAGGATTTACCCAGGCCAGTCAGCTGCAAGGACTGGCTATGACCACTGACCACCGACCTCTACCCTCCATGGAGGACCAGCTGTGCAGGGAGAGGGTGGTGGTGCTCTGACATGGTCTGTAGCTGTCCAGTGGGTGCACAGGCTCTGGGGTTTCCCAGGTGGTGCAGGCCAAGGTTAGCCCCACCTATGTTTTGCCAGGGCCAGCCTGCTTGAGCTGTAAAGCAATCTGAGATGGCTGCTACTTGTGCTAGGCTTGGAGATTCCCAGCAAAGCCAAGCTGTGAATCTGGGCTGGTTGCTGCTAGTGCCAGGCCTGGGGCCACTTAGCAAGAGGTATGGGTTTGGGGGCTCACTGAGGCCTGCTGTTGTTTGTTTGAGAGGATCTGGGAAGTTGTGAAGCATGAGCCAAGACCAACCATTCATATGGAAAAGCAGCTTAGGTGGGCCCGTAAGTTGGGTGGACTGAGTCTCTGGGTATCACTAGGGCAGGGCAAACAGTGTTATCCAGGATAATGGAGTCTCTGATGTGGCACCTGCCTGCTGGCTCTGTGGCACTGTGGGGGAAGGGGTCAGAAAAGGGACAATGGCCTTTGCCTGCCTTTCAATCTGGGAGAAAGCTCTCCCCCAGCTCTCACCTTGATGCCAGGCACTTCAGTTCCTCCCCTTATGTCACTGGTGCCTTTCAAGCTACCACCTCAGTGCTGGAGCACGGAGGGAGTGAGTCTGAGTAAATCCATGGGTTCTTTAAGAGGAACTCCTTGGGACTCCAGAAGCTTCTTCCACTGACTCAATCCCGGCTGTTTTTTGCAGCCAGAAGTTGTGGGGACTTATTTTCCTGGCACTGGGACCCTCGGATGGGGGCCCTGGTGTGGGGCTGGGACTCTTCACTTCTGAGCTATCCCTCCCGAATTTTTACCCACCACACGTGGGTGTGGGACAAGCCCATTCTGTGTCTCTGCCCTTCCTACCAGTTGGATGGATGTGGTTTCTTTAATTCTGTAGTTGTCAGGCTTCTATTCAACACAGTTTCTGATGATTCTGAGTGATGGTTGTTCTATATTTTAGTTGTAATTTTTATGTGTTTGTGTGGAGAGATGGGCCATGCTTTCCTATGCTGCCATCTTGAGCAGAAGTCTCTCATCTGGAGAATCTTGCTAGAAGGCAGATTCAGCCTCAGAAAGCTTGGGTGAACCCAGAGCTTCAGTTTCCTCTACTGTGAAATGGGGTTAATAGTAACTCCTAACCTTGGAGGGATCAAACAGTGAGAGCCCTCATCCAGGTCCCCCACTCCTCCCAGCCACCCTGCCCTGCAGTAGGACCTCTGTTTCTTCACTGCCTACGTCCGGAGGCACTCAGGTGGCATGGGCAGGCCCTCTCTGCTCTTCTGGCGCCCCGCTCTGGGAGCCCCCTCCAGCCTCCTGCATTTTCGTGGCCCACTGCCCGGTAGCTGTTGACTTCCTAAGGAGTGAGCAACTCATGGGAGTGGCTCCCGGAGCCTGCACACCCCAGAAAGCGCACATCCCCGAGGTCTGGGCTAGGCCCTGGTGCAGGCAGGCAGGCCATCATTCATCTGGAATGGACGCTCCATCCTGACCCACGCTGGCCTCGTCCTGTCACCCGACTCTGACCTCCCTCTGCCTCTGGTCTTCGACTGGGCTCTGGCAGATGAAGACGTAATTGAAATAAACATTGGCCAGTAGCTTTGTGACCAGGATCTAGGGAAAATATCTTAAAGAGCCTTCAAATGTCTCATATATGAGGGTGGACCCCCAAAACTTGAAATTTATTTATTAAAATTTTTATATTTATTTTTACATGTTCAAACTTCAGTCACCTTCAAAGTACACTCCATTTGATGCAATACACCCATTGAGACATGGATTTTTCCACTGCTCAAAACAGTTTCTGAACTTGTCGATTTTGATGCCTTTTAGTGCTTCTGCTGCTTTTTTGTTTCACCTCTTCCATATCCACAAAACGTTTCCCTTTGAGGGTTTTTTTCATCTGAGGAAACAAAAAGAGGAGCTTGGGGCAAGGTCAGATGAACAGGGAAGGTGGAGCACGGGGGTCACGCAGTTTTTGGTCAAACAGTGCTGAACACTCAGAGTGGTGTGGGTAAGTGAGCCTGTAAATCACCCATCATGAAACGGGCAAACACACTGAAAGAGTCTTCAAAAACAATTCACTGAAGCTGAACGCAGCCTCTCACAACAACGCCAGCTGGTGCACCGATACAGATGGGTTCCTAGAACATTCACCTAGTGGGGGAAGCTAGTACTACAAGGGGCTTGCTCTCCAGAAGACAATTCTGCTTTTTGGGTCCCCCCTCATATATGGGGGGAGAGAGACAGACAGACAGAGAGGCAGGGAGAGAGGGAGAGGGAGAGAGAGATATGCATGCAAAGGAGAGGCACTGGATCTCACTACAAGGAAATGAAGGGCGTCTGCTTCGTGGAAGATACCAAACATAAAAATTAGCAAATGACAGACTGGTAGAAACTATTTTCCTGGATGATGATTGACCATGGGACCTTCCCCAGCCTCCTGGCTCCCTGATGCCAACCCAGGTCCAAATTTCAGGCTGGCCAAGGAGATACTTTGTAGTTGGTGCTGGAGAAGACGACTCAGAGGCTGCCTGGAACTACCATCCATTTTACAGATGGAAGACCGAGGCCCAGATGGGCACCCAGGGTGCGGTGCTCAGAGCCGTGGTCTCACTGGGTTCTTCAGGGACCCCTTTCTCCCCAAATACCCAGGAGATGTCTCACCTCGAGGGTCCACCAGGTCCGCAATCTCGCCCCACTCCTGGGTGAGAGGTGCCGCCTGGGGGCAGCCTGCTGTATTGCTGGGGGAAGAAAGGCCTGGGGCCCTGATGGACATTCAGGCCCAGTTCAAGACCACCTGCAGGGCTGACCTGTGGGCAGCCCTGCCACGTGGCGGTGGGGGGCTTGGCAAAAAGGGGTGGTGATGCTGATGGCATGAGGACTGCTAGGGCTTCACCCCGCTCTTGGCACATCACTGGTGCTGGGTTCCAGCCCTTCTGCCTTCTGTCTGAGACAACCAGGCCACCTGCCTCTTTGCCTCCTGCAGCCCCAGGTCCTGGAGCCCCCTCCCAGGCCAGAGGAGTTCAGGGGAGAAGCTGGGGTGGGGAGAGGGGCGGGGCAGGGGGGCATTCATCCCACTGTCAGGGACTGCCTACCTCACAGCTGGACTTCTCTGGGTGATGGAAATATGGCTGTTTTCTACTATTCTTTCCACTTTCATGGATTTTTGGATAGTTTTCTTAAAAGGAACAACAGAAAGAGTCAGCATCTTGCTGGCTTAGGATGGGTCCTCGAAGGAGGGCTGTGGAGCCTGGCTGGGTTCTGCGTGTGAATGTGTGTGTGTGAGTGGGCCCACGTGTCCCCCCTCAGCTCTCCAGTAATGGGCACAGGGGTCCTGGCAATGGCTATCATAACCCAGCCCTGGCCTGGGGCCCTCCCCAAACCCCTTGTCCCTTCTAGCAGCCCCAACAGCTCAGTCCCTTAGTCCCCACTTTGCAGAGGAAGAAACTGAAGCTCAGAGAAGTGAAGTGATCCACCCAAGGCCCCGCAGCCAGCTGGCTACGGAGCTGGGATTCAGACCCGAGTTTGGGGCTCCGCTGGCCTGCACCACCAAGCGGCTGGAGGGCAGGCTGCGTTTGCACAGTGCAGGGTAGCCATGCCCAGCTCCAGTCCCTGATGTGTGGGGCACAGCCTGCCTGGCCCCACGTGGCAGCCCTGAGAGGGTCTGTCTTCTGGCCCCGAGGCCGAGCCAGCTGGGGGGCTTGCCTGACTTGGAGGAATCAGGTGCTGTGTGCATGATGGGAGACCTCCCTGCCCCGAGTTGGTGGCAAGACAACACCACTGATCCATGACTGGTGTGCGTGAGCCGGCTGGGTGCACCTCAGAGCTGACATTTCCCTGGCCGAGTTTTTCTTCATAGAAAGAAAACACAGGATATGGGGTGACTCCAGCAGCTATGTTTAAATGCCAGAGAGTTTATTTGACCTTCCGCAGCAGAGAAAACAGCCGTGTTTCTCACAAACATTCTCATCTCTTCTCTGGGGAGCCCTGTGCTTGCGCACACAGCGGTCCCGTGACCATGACTGCCAGGCACTGCTGTGCAGGCTGCGCCCTGTCCAGCTCTGGGAGGACGCCAGTCGTCCACATCTGTGTAAATGTACCCTGGTTGGCTGCACAGTGCCCAGGTTGCACACTCATGCAGTGGCCCTGAGCCCCCAGAAACATTTCCACTAGGGGGACAGATGAGTGTGTCCCCTGAAGCTTTGAGTGAGCAGGTGTGCTTACCCTTCTTGTTGATATATATCCCACGGAGCAGGAGAAAGTGACCATTTGTTCCCACAGAAAGGACCTGGAGGAGGATGACCTCCTCCCAACCGCCTACCTGATGGCTCACATTCCGGCAGGCCCAGGCCTGGCTTGCATTAAGTTTCTGCAGCGGGAGTCCTTGGCTCTTAAGTTCTTGAATGGACTTCTGACTGGCCCACTGCTGTGACATCTCTCCCTCTCCTAGTCCCCACCAGCTCACTTTGGCATCGCCGCGTCCCAGGCGCTCAGGCCCCGATCCCTGAGACCCCCAGGCTTCTGCTCTCTCCCACCTGCCACGGCCCAGGCACAGTCAGTCCCGGCCACTGCCTCGGAGTAGGCCTGGGCCCCTCTTTTCTTACCACCCGCCTCCTGCCTGTCCTGGCCACCAGCATCCCTCACCTGACAGTGGCTTCAGCGTCCCCTGGCCTCTTTGCCTCAGTCATGCCCATCCGTGGGCATGCCTTCTCCCTGCAGCAGCTAGAGGCACCTTTAAGAAAAGAAATCAAAAGAAGCCATATGGGAAAGGCCACCTATTGCAGATGTCATTTGTGTGAAATGTCCAGAGCAGGCAAATCCATAGGGACAGAAGGCAGATAGGGGGTCACGGGGGTGGGGGGAAGGGAATGGAGAGTGATTATTTCTTGGGTGTGGGATTCCTTTTGGGTGGAGAAATTTTCTGGAATTAGTTGTACAACACTGTCAGTATACTAAATGACAGGGAATTGTTCTCTTTAAAATGGTTACAATGGGGACTTTTATGTTACCTCTACTTTGCCACAATAAAAACAAACAAAATTAAATCAGATCGCATCTAACTAAAACCCTCCCCTGGCCCCCCAATGTCCTCACGATGACCCCAAGTTCCTGAGCAGTGGCCTGTGGCCCCAGCACCGTCTGTCCCGTTGGGCTCTGTCTCCTTCTCCCTCCCCAGGGTCCCTCCTCCAGGCTTTTGCTCGGTTCTTTCCTCCCCTCTTCCCAGACCTTCTGGGGTTGCCTTTCCCCGCTCTGCCCCTCAGAGAGGACCTCAACCTTCTGGCCCCCAGTCGCCCTGCCCCACTGCCCATTCCTGGGCTCTATTTTATTCCAAGCTACCCTTCTTGAATGGGTGCTATTCATTTATAATTTGACTTATTAATTCCCTCTTTTCAACAAGAAGGTGCTTTGACAAGCATCGGGGGCTTCCTTTGCCATCTTAGCTACTGATTCCTGAGTTTGTGGGACACGGAGGGGCCTTGCATGTGCCTGCCGAGCGGCTGCTCCCATGGACGCAGTTTCTAGCCACTGTCGCAGTGGCCTCCAGCTGGTCCGCCCCCATCTTCCTGTGGGTCTGCGGGAGCCGACCCTGAGCACGGCCTCCAAGAACCCAGCTCCCTCCTTGCCCTTCAGAAACCCGGTTTTCTTGTCTGTGATGTTAGCAGCTGCCTGTCTGACTTCCTGGTGGGCTGCATCCCTGCTGCCCTGCCCTGCGCCTGCCCGGGCCTGCCCCCGGCTTGTTGCAGGACACACTGCTTGCCTGTGAGATGTTTCCGGGGGCTCCAGAGTGGGGTGGGGTGGGGGCGGGGGCAGGTTCTCAAAGGTTGCGCTCGCTCCCCCCAGCGCAGTGGGCTCCAGAGACCAGCGAGCCGCACGTGTGCTGCGGGCCACGAAGGGCTCTGTGGCCTGGGCTCTGTCTCCCAGAGTCGGAGGCGAGGGCTTCTCCCTCAGCCCTCGAGCAGGGGCGGCAGTCTGACCGGTACAGGAGAGAGAAAGGGCACGAGTGCAGGGGAAACAGCTGGGTAAAGTGGCACAGGTGGGTGGGGGCGGGGGAGCACCCAGGGCACACCTGGGCCAGAGGCTGGCAGTGCGCAGCGGACTCAGGGGGAGCAGCCCGAGAAAACTTAGCTCCTTTTGGCTAAACTTGTGGGTTTTGAGGCAACCCTGGAAATACACAGATTTGAAAGAACAAATTTCTGCTTCCAAGGGGTTATCACAGTCTGTAGCATAGGGACCTTAACCTCACCATCTGACGTATTTTGTCTGGCTGGTGGTTGTGCTGCGGTGTTTGAAGCCGACTATCCGCAGGTGGGCCTACGTGTTCTCCCCACTCACTCCATTTGTCCCAAGGCACTGGATGTCGTTTGAGTCGGAGTCCCTGCTGCGGCAGGAGACTATGCAGAGGGTGACCTGTGTGCTATGATTCCAGAGAAGAGGGGAGAGCGCTGCTGGGTTGGACCAGCAGGGAGGACCTCTCCCAGGGAGTGACTCTGGCCTGCACCTGAAGGTCACTCTCCTGGGGAGATGTGGTGCCTGGGTGTTGGGGCCAGAAATAGAGATGTGTTCTCTGAGGAGGTCAGCCTAGAGTTGGCACTGGGCATTGTGGGAACGGTTTAGGGTTCAAGGGAAGAGGAAGGCCATTGCGCAAGTGGGCAGCAGCTTCAGCGAAGGCACAGGAACTGGGGAACCAGGGTTCCTAACACGCGGCTTATTTCATCACATGGGGGATGGAAGGATCATCACCACGTAACATAAGAGGGACTGAGGCTTAGGGTGATCCAGTGATTTGCTCCAGTCACATAACTCGAATTCAAATTCAAACTCACATTCACATAATTCACACCCAGTTCTGGATGGTTCTAAAGGTGATACTCATAATATAGAAGTAACTGGCAATTAGTAGGAGATATTTGACTGTAGTTCTGTAAACAATTAGGGATTTATTTTCACATAAAAGATGACTGGAGGTAGGGTCTAAGGCTGGCTTGGCAGCTCCGCAAAATCATCAGAGACCCAGGCTCCACCGTCCTCAGTTTATGGCTTCCATCCTCAAAGTCACCTCACGGGCACCTCAGCCACTCTCTTCTGGATTGCTTTACTGGGGTACATAGGCTTAGAGTGCCATATCATGGAGCACATGCCACAAAATGAGCTGCGATGGCATCACTGCCCATCGTTGGCTTTGCCTGTGGTCTCCTAAGTGGACCCACTGGACTGCCCATGGGTTTATAACCTGTTCTCCTGTCTATTGTGCTCATTGGCATCAGGCAGATTGGTCAGTGGTTTAAACTGTGGGTGCTGGGGCTGGAGAGGCCTGGCTTTCAGCCCTGGCTCCATCTTTTAATGGTTGCATGACCATGGGCAAATGCATAATTATTTGTAAGTTTCTCTCTGCTCATCTATAAAATGGGCATCATAATATTTGCACACATACATTAGGGCTTATTTGGTGCCAGTCCTGTTTGGAGTACTTTACAAATATTACTGGCCTGAGTCTTCCTAATGAATCTATGAGGTAGGTGCTACTACCATTCCTGTTATATAGGTGAGGAAGCTGAGGCACAAGGAGTTTAAGTGCAGCCAGGGAATGACCACACTGGGAAAAATCTGATCTGACCAGAGAGCTCACACTGTGGACGCTCCTCCAGGCATTACCTCTGTGAGCTTCAGTTCCACTGTCTGCAGAACAGGGGTGGTAGGGTACCTCCTTGGGCGGATCTGAGGATCGAAGAGGACACTGGTGCCTGGGATGCACTCCGTTTAGTATCTGGTGCTTGCCATGTGTTGGCTATTGTTGCCGTGTCCCCAGTCCCCTGGACTTCTCACTTCGTTTCCCACATTTGGCTAAACATTGTCTACCTGGGAGCACGTCTTCCTCGCTCTGGCCAATTTCAGTTCCGTACCATTGGAGTTCTGGGTTCTACATGTGAGCCCCAGTGGTTAGTTGCAGCTCACCTGAGAAGACCAGGGCTCTGGGGAGATGCGATAGCTTCTTAAATGGGAATAACTGTGAATGCTGTGTTTGTTCTCCAGAAACCACAGGCCCAGCCACCTTTGCTGGGACAGTGACTCCCCTTCCAACCCCTGGGGACAGAGGCCAGCATTACCAGAGTGACTGGGGAAGACCAGGCCTGGTGGCCCTTTGGGACCTAGAAGGGGACTCCCTGGCAACAGACCCAGAAATGAGGATTGAAAATTGAGACAGACACCATAGACCTGTTTCCTAATACCTATTTTCTTTGTGCTAACAGGACATTGATTAGTTTTTGAATCAATGTTCTATGGTAGACATGGCCATTTTGTTATCAAATTGCTCAGCCTCTCACACTTGTCATGTGACCCAGTTCTGGCCAATCGGTCCTACAGTGGAAGCCTGCTGGAGGCATTTCTGGGAAAGTTTTTGCCCTGCCGATGAAAAGGATGAGAGAACATGAAGCTAGTGTAGCCCTTGACCTTTCCCTTACTTTTAACCTTTGTTGGCCCGAGTGTGATAACTAGAGCTATGGCAGCCATCTGTGACTATGAGGCCTAAGCATGAGGATAAAGGTAATTATATCAGGGATGGTGGAGTCAGAGTCCCTGAGGCTAGCAATTGCCTGCCTCTGGTTGTGTTATATGAAAGAAAAAGAACCTGCTGTCTATTTGTTTACACCTCTGATGGTTGCATTTTGGATTTTTGCAGGTGAATGTGTTCCTGATACAGACATGAAGGGCCGAGGTGGGCTGGGCCAGCCGGGAAGGGGCACCACACGCTCAGAGGGGTCCGCAAACAGCTTCTTAGCACTGCTGTGTGCTGCAGCCTCTGCTGGACCTTGGTGACATCCGCCAAGTCAGGACCAGACCCTCCCCTCGAGGGGGTCACAGTCCACCAAAAAAGATGATACAAATTGCGTAACTGGTAAGAACTGTTGCACAACTCTCAGGGCGCAAAAAAAAACCCTTTACTTTTAAAAATTGGATTAAGCCCTAAATGAAAGCCCATGTGCCAAGGTTGGCAAAACCTACCAGAGAGTGGGATGGGAGAAGGTGGAATCGTTCAGGGTGGACTGGGGTCTTAGGGCTTGGTCAGCCCTGAGAAAAGGCAGAAGGGGCCTTTGTTGTCTACCTTTGATGTTCCTGTTGATCCAGTCTGGCTTCAGTTAAATAAGATTAGCTGCTAGAACAAGTAGACCGTGAAATCTCAGGGTGCAACACAATGAAGATTTATTCCTTGCTCATGTCACAGTCTGATGTAGATTGGTGGGGGCATCGGCTGGGGTTTGCTTTGCACAGTCATTCAAGGACCTAGGTCCCTTCCATCTTGTGGCTCTGCCTTTCTCTAGGTCTTTGGGACCCTCTTATTCAGTGGGGTGGTGGGGAAAGAGGAGGGAGGGACTTGTGGGCTAGCCTGGAATGGGGTGACATCACTTCCCCTCACTGTCCATTGGCTGGAGCTCAGTCACATGGCCACACCGAACTTCAAGTAGGGCTGGAGATGGAGTCTTGTTGTGTGCCCAGAAAGAAGAGAGAGCACAGGTCTGTGGACACCAGTTGGTCCTCGGAGGTGGTGGGCAGCAGGCTCCCTTCTTCATCTCTCCAAGCCCCCATCTACAGCTGCTCTTCCTCACAGGCCAGCCAGCCATTGGCCTCAAAGCACCTGGATTTTTCCAACTTAAAAACCTGAGCTTGGGCCCTCTCCAGGAAGCCCACCGGACTCAGGCAGTGTCCACTTGCCCTGAAACACACACACACACACACACCTGTATTTCCACCTAGGGTTAGAACAAGCTTTCTCAGCTTCAACACTATTATATTTTGGGCTGGATAAGTCTTGATTAAGGGGTGCTCTGTACATTATAGGCTGTTGACAGCATCCCTGGCTTGTACCCACTAGATGTCCCTAGCACCTCCCAGCAGTGACAACCAAAAATGCCAACAGACATTGTCCAATGTCCCTGGTGGGTGTGTACGTGGCAAAACCACCCTTGGCTGAGGACACCGGATCAGCGGATGTCAGGACTGTGTATGGGACAGGCCGCCTTCTCCTTGGTAGAGGTCTGAGGTGTGTGAGGGGGTGCTCATGATGTCCTGGTGTGTCAATAGCATGAAAGTAAACCGAGATGGCAATTCACTTCCTAGAAAGCCATAGTTAAAGTAATAGCTGGGTGAAATCAGCATTGCAGGTTGGGGGGCACTTCACAAAAGAGGAGGCATTTCAACCACATTGTGAAAGCCAGAGGAGTTGGTCAAAAGGATGAGTAAGCAGGGGTCTTGAGTGGTTTGGCAAAGATAACATGGTGCATTCTGGGAGTTGGATGTGATTTGATGTTGCTGGAGTGTGAATAGGTACTGAGTAGCCACCTCCTCCAGGAGTCCCCCTTGAAGCTGGGTTTGGTCTCCTCCTCTCTGCCTCCATTGTCCCTCTAGTGGCACCATTGGTCACCCTGTTATGACTAGCTTCCCCTCAAAGCCCTGTCCTTTGTCCTACTGTATCCCAGTCCCTTGCACATGGTAGGTACTAAGGAAGTTGAATGAATGCATCCGCACATGAAGGAACTGATTCATGGAGGGTCTCCCATGGCAGCTTGATCAGCTTGGATTTTGGCCTGGGCAATAGGGAGCCACTGCAGGGTTTTGAGCAGGGGTGTCACCTGCTGTTGGGTGGAGGATGCTTTGTAAAAGGGTGGAGGCAGGGAGACCAGCTATGCCAATGGTCCAAGTAGGATTCTATAATTAAGCTGGCCCATGTACCATAAGAGGTCCACTCCAGTCCTTAGCTCCGATCACAGTTGCCTTCAGCCCTTGCCTCCCTGCCTCTGTCCTGTACACACCCCTGCTGAGCATTTTTCACACCATTGTCATGACCTGCTTATACTCCAGTCCCTTGGAGCTGTAGGGGCACATACAGCTTGCTATTGCTCCTTGCACAGCCCCGTCAGTCACTGCAGCGCTCAGCGCTCAGTGCTCCCTCCTCCACCCCTACTATGCCACCTCCTCCTAGAGGCTGGTCACTTACCCCTCCCCTGGCCACTGTTGCTTGACTAGGATGGGTCGCCTGACCCACTCCAGCCAGGCCTGGCACCCACACCCTCAGTCACCCGTTTTGGTCCGTGGATGGACATCTGGTCCAGGTGGAACCAACTGGACCTTGTCTCTGAGGTTCGAACAGCAATGTATTGTCAGGCGATGTTTTCTAGCTTGACTCCACTGTGTTTAGCAAAACAAACTACGGGACCTCAATCCCTTGAAATCTACTGAGATTTGCTTCATGCCTCAGCATCCGATTTGGGCAAATCAGATGTGGCCTTGAAAAGAATGGAGTTTTGGCACTTGTTGGGAGGACAGTTCTATGGAGATTGGAGACGCACAGCTGGGTTATCATGTTTGAATCTGTAGCCCTGAGGGGTTTTCCTGCTCTTCTCTCAGTTACCAAGATTAATATTGTGACTCCCATAAGACATTTGTATTGTCACAAAAATCTACCGTTCATTTGGACTTACCTGTCTCGGTGCCCTTCATCCTTCCTGCGGTCCTGGGCCTGGGCTGGGATCCTGTTCCCCCTGCTGCTGGGAGGAATTCTCTTAGCCTTTGTTTGTTTGACAATATCTTTACCTTGTCTCCATTTCCGAGGGGTAATTTCACTGGACTAAGATTCAGCTTTGGTTTTCAGTGATTCATTTATGTCTGTTTGGTAAAATATTCCACAAGTGCTGAGACGTGCTGAGGGCTCCAGGTGCAGGAGGTGCAGTGGTGGCCAGAGCAAAAGAGGTCCTCCTCTCTGGGGAGAGAGGGAAGGGTGTGCCTGGTGGAGGGAAGGGGAGCTGTGGAGGCCCCATGCCTGGAAGTGGCTGAGAAGGGGCCAGTGTGGCAGAAGCAGAGAGAGCAAGACCTGGGGAGGTGGCTGCACCTGGGCTGCACAGGGCCGTGGTAAGGAGTGACGCTTTGCCTCTTGGTGACAGGCAGGCTGTTGTTCGGGGCGGCCTGCCCACTTCCTGGGTCTTCCAGGCCTTTCCCCTGGCAGATCCCTTTGCTAGGCCTGCTGGGGTTCTGGGCTCCCTGTCCTCTTCCCTGGTTCTCCTGGGCTGGTCTCTGCCCCTTCGTGTCTCTATTTTGGCTACTACTGCGCATGCCTCGGGGCCCCCCCGCATTGTCTGGCTTCTGCTGCAGCGCACCCAGTGGACAGGGTTTCTCTCTGTTCCTTCTCTTCTGATAATCCTGGTGCGTGGCCTCGGTGGAGCCCCAGGAAAATGCTTCCTGCCCGCCTGCAGGAGTAAGTCCCAAGGGCAGGGGACTCGGCAGCCTCCTGCAGTGTGTGAATAAACCTGTACCTGCTGTGGTTTCCTAGTCCACGGAGTCCTGCGGCTCCCTGAGGAAGCAAGCTCGGTGTCTCGTTCGGTTTCCCAGTTAGCTGAGCTTAATGTCTAATCCAACAGAATTACCAAATAGGGTTTGCCGGGAAGCTCTCGTGGAGAAGTCTGTTTCCGTTGCAGAAAGCCAGGTCACCTAGGAGGACCTGTAGGAGGCTGGAGTGGAATTTGGAAAGAGAAGGCAGGCAGGGATGGGGTCGCTTGGGGGCCTTTGCCTTTCTCCCGGCCGATGGTGTGGAAGAGGCTGAAATTGTCGTGGAGGGGGAAACCACTAA
>PVJD01011474.1:0-46091 GCA_004026545.1 Mormoops blainvillei
GGCGGGAAAAAGGAAGAGCTCTCCCAGAGGCAGGAAGCAGCATCTGGAACAGTTTAGCCTTTAGTGCAGCCGTGCAGTCATTAGTAGGGCTGTGGCATGTTTGGGGGCAATAACTGCATATTTTCTCCAGGGTGCATTGTGAACCGCCTTTGCTCAGAATGTAATGAGTATTTTTCCTATGATGGGGGGATATTTATGCTCATCCCAGGCCTGCCTGGGCTGCTTTTCTGCCGTCTGCTTGGTGTTAGACTCCCTGCCTTCCTATTTTTAGATGGGTCCAACAGACTTAGGACTGGCTGCTGGATGCGACTGTGAGCATGGCTCACCAAGGACCAGCGGGGTAGCCTACTGAGGGAAGAATCAGTCGTGCCAGTGCTTTACTGTGGTCAGGAGTCACTTCTTTTCATCCCTGTTCAAAGACTCCACCCTGGGGACTTTCCAAACTTAAAAAATGGAGCACTTTGTTTTTCTGTGTTTGTTTTTCCAGAAGTTACATGGGTGGAAAATACAAATAAGATCATCTCTGGTGTCCCCTCTCCTCTGGCTCCAGGCTACCACTTTCTCTCATTCCCCTTTGGGCCCGTACAGAGGTAGGTTCTTCTGCCTGAAATGCCCTTCCTCCACCCTGCACACCCACCCCCATCTGAAAAACTCAGCTCGGGTGACCTCCTCCAGGAAGCCCTCCAAACAGGGATACGTCTCCTTCTCTCACTTCCCCACAGCTCCTGTGCTGCCCTCATTCACAGCCATTTACCACACTCTGTACTGAATGCTTGCTTAGGTCCCAGCCCTGCCTAACTCTGGGAGTCTTGAGACTTGGGAATGTGAATTATCTCTCCAGAAGAAGTCCCAGTGTCCAACCTAGGGTCAGGAACGCAACAGATACCCAATGGTTGCTCACTAACTAATTGATTGAATGAACAAATTGATGACAGTAATAATAAAGCATCAGAGATGAAGGGGGCAGGTTGTATAGGTTTAGTGAGGGAAGGGAGAAGGTATTATCAGGAATATTTGGCTGCAAGTGACAGAATACCAACTCAAACTAACGTAGGAAAACTGGGAGGGGATTTTCTCTCATAAATCATGGCAAGGATGAAACTGGGTTTAGAAATATCTGGAACCAACTTCTGGTCAAGATGGCAGCATAGGCAAACATGACTTGTCTCCTCTCACAAAGCCACATCAAAATTACACTAAACTATTGGACAGCCATCACTCAGAACTGTCAGAAATCGAGTTGAGTGGAAGTCTGACAACTGTGGAATTAAAGAAACCACATACATCCAATGGTAGGAGGGGCGGAGACACAGAGTGGGCTGGTCCCACATACACATATGGTGGATAAAAATTCGGGAGTGATATCTCAGAAGTGAGGAGTCCCAGCCCCATACCAGGCCCCTGAGCCCAGGGTTCCAGTGCCAGGAAAATAAGTCCCCATAACTTTTGACTGCAAACACCACTGGGGATTGAGTTGGAAGAAATTTCTGGAGTCCCAAGCAGTTTCTCTTAAAGAAGCCACACACAGACTTACCCAGGCTCACTCCCTCTGAGCTCCAGCACTGGGGTAGCAGTTTGAAAGGCACCAGTGGCATAAAGCGAGGAACTGAAGTGTCTGGCATCAAGGTAAGAGCTTGGACACACCTTTCTCCCAGACAGAAATGGAGGAGGAGGCCATCGTCCCTTTTCTGAACCCTCCCTCCACAAAGCTACAGAGCCAGCAGGCGGGTGCCATATCTGAGTCTCCATCAACCTCGCTCACACTGTTCGCCCCACCCTGGTGATCCCCTGAGACTCTGTCCCACCCAACCTACGGGCCCACCCAAGCTGTTAACATTGACTTTTCCATATGAATAGCTGGTCTTGGCTCATGCTTCACAATTTCCTAAATCCTCTCAAACTAGCAACAGCCTGCCTCGGTCAGCCCCCAGCCCCCATACCTCTGGCTAAGTGGCTGCAGGCCCAGCCCTGGCAGCATCTGGCCTAGATTCACAGCTTGGCTTTGTCTGGGACTCTCCAAGCCCAGCACAAGTAGCAGCCATCTCAGATTGCTTTATAGCTCAGGCATGGTGGCCCCTGGCACAACACAGGTAGAGGTGGACCTAGGCATGTACCACCTGGGAAACCCCAGAGCCTGTGCACCCAGCGGACAGCTACAGGTCATGTCAGAGCACCACAACTCTGCCCCTGCACAGCTGATCTTCCACAGAGGGTGGAGGTTGGTGGTCAGTAGTCACAGCCAGTCCTTGCAGCTGACTGGCCTCGGTAAATCCCTCCTGTTGAGCTGCCAACAGCAATCAAGGCTCAACTACAAGAAGAGGGTACTCAGCCTACATAAAGGATTGGCCTCGAGTACCCAGCTTGGGTGATAGGGGAAGCTGTGCCACTGGACCCTACAAGACACCTACTACATTAGGCTACACTACCATTACAGGGAGTCATAGCAGCTCTATCTAATACATAGAAACAAACACAGGGAGGCTGCCAAAATGAGCAGACAAAGAAATAGAGCCCAAGTGAAAGAACAGATCAAAACTCCAGAAAAAGAACTAAACAAAATGGAAATAAGCAATCTATCAGATGCAGAGTTGAAAACATTTGTCATAAGGATGCTCAAGGAACTTAGTGAGGACCTCAATAGCATAAAAAAGATCCAGTCAGAAATGAAGGATTCACTAATTGAAATAAAAAACAGTTCACAGGGAAATGGCAGTAGAGTGGATGAAGCTAAGAACCAAATCAATTATTTGGAACATAAGGAAGCAAAAAATAACCAATCAGAACAACAAGAAGAAAAAAGAATCCAAAAAAACGAGGATAGTGTAAAGAGTTTCTGGGACAACTTCAAGTGTTCCAACATTCACATCATAGGGGTGCCAGAAGGAGAAGAGAAAGAGCAAGAAATTGAAAACCAAAGTGTCACTGGTTCGATTCCCGGTTGGAGCGCATGCCTGGGTTGCAGGCCAGGTGTCCAGTGGGGGGTGCACAAGAGGCAACCACACATTGATGTTTCACTCCCTCTCTTTCTCCCTCTCTTCTCCTCTCTAAAAATAAATAAATAAATAAAATCTACACATTGATGTTTCACTCCCTCTCTTTCTCCCTCTCTTCTCCTCTCTAAAAATAAATAAATAAATAAAATCTAAAAATAAACTTAAAAAATAATTTGAGGAACTGCTTGACTCTTTAAAAATAAAAAAATAAAAAATAAATATCTAGAACCAAGTACTCATACATCCTCTTCATATTAGATTCATTGCCACAGACCACGTTCTCCATGAGGCTGGGGACCTGGCTGTGGGCAGCTTCATGCTTCTACCCTTACAGTTCTGCAAATGGAGACAAAACAGCTGCAGTTAGAAAAAAGCTTCAGAGACGCACTCTGAGTGATCCAGTTTTTTACCCATGCTCACCCCTTGACAAATCGCTGTCAGAGGATGGCAGCTCCGGATTAGGGGAGGAACGATTCTTCCCAATACATGGGGGTATCACAGCCATGACCCTTGGGGGAAAGCATTGTGAGCTAGGAAGGCACCCTAATTTAAATCTATTGAAGTCACTAGCATTTCCTAAGCATCTCTGTACCCAACCCATGTTAGATATTTTCATGCCCCCTGTCCTAGAATAACTCTATGAGGTGGATCTCCTTACTCCCATTTTACAGATGAGTAAACTGAGGCTCAAAGAGGGTAAGTAATTGCCCCAAAGTCCCAGTGAGTTAGGGAGCCCAATAGAATACTTAGCCCCACCATCCTCTGTGTACAAATGAAGAAACTGAATCCCCAAGAAGGTATGGACTTGCCTGAGGTCACAGAATAGGTCAGTAGGATAGTCTGGAACTGGACTTCAAGAGCATTTAGCCACATGTAGATATGGACAAGGTTACTTTGGAGTTTCTCCCAATAGCTGAAGAGCTACTTATCCCCTCTCCATCTCATAGGTAAGGAAACAGGTACTCCAGCACTGAGGTCGCTTGCCCCAGGTTGCATGGCTGGGAAGTGGCAGAGCAGGGACTTGAACCCAGTGTGCAGATGGCCACCCTCTCATCATGGCGTCCCATTGCCTTTAGAGGATCTGGGGGTGGCAACCTGAGCTTCACTAGCACTTTTTCCTCCCCAAGCTTCATGACCCCAAACCCTCACCATCCTACATGTCCCATCCTCTCAAACAGCTCTTCAAGGCTCCACGGTCAGACCGCCCTCACCACACCTGTACTTTCCCTCCAGCCTTTATCACAGTGCTGTTCTCAGTCCTGTGGGTGGTCATCTACTTAATGTCTGCCTCTACTATAAGTTCCATGAGAGTAAGGGGTTTTATCTTCTTCACTGCTCTATCCCAATTTGTTCATTCATTTGACAAATATTTACTGCATGCCCACTATGTGACAGCCACTAGTAGGTGTTAGGGATACAAAGAGTATAAGAATGACCAAAATTCCTACCCTTTGGAGCTTACCCCCGAGTGTAGAAAGACAGGTGATAAACAAATCTTACAGTCTTTGAAGGTAATAAGTTTGATGAACAGAAACGAGCAGGGGAAGGGTAATAGAGAGGGTTGGGATGCAATTGGATATAGAAGGGTCAGGAAGGGGCCTGGAAAGAAGGGAGGGAACCATCCGGGTACATGGAGGAAGAGCATTCCAGGCAGAGGGAACAGTAAATGTGAAAGTGCAGAGGCAGGAGGGTCCCTGGCGCTTTTCAGGGGCAGCAAGGAAGCTGGCGTGCTGAGGCAGAGTGGGCGAGGGGCAGGGCGCAGAGCCACGCCGGGTCCTGGAGAGGCCGGGCCTTTCCCGCCTTGGGAGGCCGCTGGAGAGGGATGGGGCGGGAACTTGGTCTGATTTAGCTTTGAAAAGGACCGCTCTGGCTACTGTGGTAAGAATTGATGTTTCTAACACGCATTAGGGAATTAGATATTTTTGAATGAACGAGTAGAGGAAGAGTGAGAGGGAAGAGAGAAAGGAACACTATCAAGGGGGGAAGCTGGAGAGGCAAACCCAGAGGACACTTCTAACCTTGACACGCAGTGATTCTAAGTCCAGTTATCAGGGAGTGAAAGGGAAAAGATGTCTGAGGAGCCGAGAGTGAACCTTCCTGCTGTCAGAGCATCTTAGTAAATGTTCCAGAGGTCAGAACACCTTTTGTAGGTCAAGACTGCATGGCTTCAGAAGAAACTATGAGCTGTGCCTTTCCATAGGCCAGGGAAAGTCAGTGTCTCCTGACCTCTCCTCCTGTACTTTAACTCAGACATTATATTCCTGTGTCCTCTTGCCGGTCCTACATCCTACCCTCAGGGATGGCAGGCCTTCCTGATATATCTGGTCTACCTCCCTATGCAGCCCCAATGACAGAAGAGGCCCAGGGAGCAGGCCTGCCAGGAAACATTGGCAGCGGAGCATTTGGAGCACTGTTTGGCAGGGGCCAGGAGGTTGTCCAGGGTGGTAGACTCTCTGTGGGCAAAGTCCTGGATTCCAGAGAGCCAGGGCCAAGGAAGGCCAGGAATTCCTCACTTTAATTTTGCCTCTAATTCCTCCCAGAAATGAGGCGTGTCAGTCATCACATTCTCAGGTTTTTATGAGGCGATTATGGTGATTACTATATGTTGTTTTCAAAGGGGCAATTAAGTGGAGAAACCAGACACCATTTTCATTTCTCATTAAGTGATTAGTGTTTGTTTGGCAAATCCCAACATCTGTGGCTAGAGGCGAGCTCCGCTGAGCTTGACTTGGGCGATGCATAGCCTCTATGCACATTAAGCATCCAGCATCCCCTTTCTTCTCTGCCTTCTCCTAGCCCGAAGGAGTTGGGAGGAACCCTTTCATTGTACAGACGAAGAAACTGAAGCACAGAATGGGGAAATGGCTGCCGATTCTGCATCCCTAGCAAGCAGTAGTGCCAGGTTCGGCCTCCCAGAACAAGACTTCAGCCATTACACTATGCTTCCTATGGAAAGAGGGAGCTTCCAATAAACCTGTTCCCACTGAGGCACCTTCGCTTCTGGAAGAAGCAGTGAAGCCTCCTTCTTTAGCATGGGGTCATTGTCCACCTGATTCTTCTTTCTCCTAGGACCACCACCACATCAACAAGGGCAGGCATTTTTGGTTGTTCGCCCAAAAGTCATTCCCAGCCTCCTTTTCGTCTGTCTACCTCTCACTAAAGAGACTATGCCCAGGAGAGGCTGCGTGACGCAGGTCTGGCCAATGAAATACATGGGGGATTCTGCTGAGGGACTTCTAGGTGAGATTTTCCTCCCCTTTCCAGTCACTGAAAGCCTTTGCTTCAAACTCACTCCCTCACTTCTGCTTTAAAAATTTTTTTTTTAAGATTTAATTTATTTATTTTGAGAGAGAGAGGAAAGGAGAGTGAAAGAGAGGGAGGGAAACATCAGTGTGTGGTTGCCTCTCGTGCGCCTCCTATGGGGGACCTGGCTGGCAACCCAGGCATATGCTCTGATGGGGAACTGAACCAGCAACCCTTTGGTTCACAGGTCGGCACTCAATCCACTGAACCACACCAGCCAGGGCTTAAATAATTTTTTTAAAAGGCTTTATTTATTTGTTTTTAGAGAGAGGAAAGGGAGAGAGAGAAAAAGGGAGAGAAACATTGAGAAAAAGAAGGAGGAAAACATCAATCAATAGGTTGCCTCTTGCAGGCTTCTAACCAGGGAACTGGCCTGCAACCCAGGCATGTACCCGGACTGGGAATTGAACTGGTGACCTTTCAGTTCTCAGGACAACACCCAACCCACTGAGCCACACCAGTCAGGGCATCTCACTTCCGCTTTTAGATGTGGTCATTTATAATGATGCTTGGAGCTGAGGCAGCCATTTTGTGGCTTGAGGCAACACACTAGAGGAAGAAAACCAACTGTTTCAATTATCTATTGCTATGTAACAAATTACCCCCAAAATTCAGTATCATAAAACAACAATTGTTACTATCTGTCACCATTCTGTAGGTTGACTGGGCTCAACTAGATGGTTCTTACTTAAGGTCTCTTACATGATTCTAGTGTGATGGAGGCTGGGGCAGAAGTCATCTAAAGGCTTGACTGGGCTGGCCTTTCTGGATGGCTCACTCACATAGCTGGCAGTGGCTGTCGGATGTCCAATGGGAGCTCGGCTAGGGCCCTTGACTAGGATACCTGCATATGGCCTGTCCCTGTGGCTTGGGTCCTACAGCATGGTAGCAGGTTTTTCAGGGTACCTGCTTAGGCACTGAACACTTTAAAAGGTCCAGACAGATGCTACAAGGCTTATGACTTGACCTTGAAAGTTCAAAATGTCATTTCCATCACATTTTATTGGTTACACAAGTCACCAAGGCTAGCCCAGATTCAAGGGGAAGAAAACCACACTCTACTTCTCGATGAGTCAATGGGAAGGTCACATTGCAAAAGAACAAGTAGCATGGGAGATACTGTCCTCTCCATCTCTGGAAAATGTAATACCCACACCCTGACGATGATGATGAGGTGACATGGACAGAGTCATGGTCCTTGTTATCTGTGAACCACTGTCCCAGCCCTGGAACTACTTCCTCTGGACTACTCAAGTAAATATATAATGTCCTAAAGGGTTAAGCCATTATGAGTTGGACTTTCTGTCAAAGACTTTCTGGAGGAGGTGGGACTTAAACTGGACATTTCAAGACCATTTAAAATTCTTAGACTGTGGCATCAGATGCTCCTAGGTTTGAGTTCTAGTTCAGCAAGTACTACTAGCTGTGTGACTCTGAGCAAGTTAGCCTCTCTGAGCTTCAATTTCCTCATTTATAAAATAGAAATAATTCCTGCCTCTAAGGTTGTCCTGAGGATTAAATGAGATGAGCTTAGCATGAGACCTAACACATATAAGCGGTCTATAAATATTATTTATCGTCATTATTTTATCACATTATTGAGATGAGGAAAAGGAACCCACTTTGATCTAATTCCCAAGGTCATGGCTGGGACCATTGAGGGGAACGTGTTAGAAAAGCACTTTGTGAGGGACACAGCTGCCTCCGGAAGTGCCCAGATTTCATTTCTAGGGTCACAAGCAGAGCTGGGAGACCCCATGAGAGAGGCTGCAGAGGAGCCTCGGCCCTGGGAGGAGCTGGACTGTTCCTTATAGCTCAGCAAGGCGGGAGGTGGGGTGGGGAATGAGCCTGTAATTTGGGAGCTGATGGAAGCAGCCAAGCTGGGATCTGGGCAATCAGCTTAGCACAGTCAGTGAGGCCCTCAACCTTCCTCTATAGAAACCTGCCTGAGGTTGGGACGGGGGGCAGGGCGGGGAGGGGACAGGGGAACAGTCCTCTGCAGGTAGGGCAACTCGTTCTTCCCATTTTCCCCAGGACTTTCCAGAATTAGCACTGAAAAAAATCTCACAACCTGGGAAGACCCTCAGTAGTGAGCCCACTGGGATGGTTGGTCAGACCCTGTTGACTGGGGATCTTCTCAGTGGAGCCCTCAGTGGAGGACTCTTGGATCCCAGGTGAGCCAGTCTCAGAGCTGTCACACCCAGGTCCTGTGGGTCTGTCCTGTCTAGGCCTGGGAAGCAGAGCCACCTCCAGGACGAACAGTACTTAAAATATCACGGGTCAGGGACAGCAATCCCCCATCAGCGATCAAAGGCTTCATGTCCAGGCCTGGGGACAGAGGGTGCAGTGTGGGGTAGCAGCAGCCTCTCCCCAGCCTCAGCTGGCCTGTCAGCCGGGAGAGCCACTCTTACGCTATTATCACCAATGGATCACTCTAGGGTCTGAAAACATGCAAGGACTGTGCTCATTCCTGAGATACAGCTTTCCCAAACCAGGTCCTAGAACTGAAATTTCACTGTTCTTCATTTCTCAGGTTTTAACCAATAGGGACTGGGTTGGCAAAAGTCCTCATATGACATGCACCCCCAGAGTAAAGGAGTCTCCAGTCCTCTCCAGAGGAGGAGAGTGCCTTGACAGGTGAAGAGCTGCCCGGGGCTAGGGGCGGAGGGAGTGAATATGGCAGTCCTGAGACCCGCTTTGAGGACGTCACACCTGGGCCAGGGTGGTAATGAGAGGGACAGAGGAAGGAGCTTAGGCTGACATGTCACAGGGGATAATAAATTGAGAGCCCTCCAAAATGACTGTTGAGGAATTAAAGGGATAATAAACCCACAACAATAAAGATAATGGGTGAAATGACCTCAGTAGACTAGATGTTACAACAAATTTCAGGACAATTGAAAGCAGATGGGACTGTGGTGACTGGTGCAGAGGGCAGAGAAAGCCCCATGTAGCATGTACAGAGAGGAAGAGGAAGCCTTGGAAGAACCAGCCAGACACAGAGCTTAAAAACAAGGATAACTGAAAATCTGTCCATTGGGCAGTTTCTCCACCCCTGGGCACAAAGCACTAAGAGCCCAGGGTCTGCTGTCCAAGTGAGAGATCGGGAGGTTTCTGGAGAAATCTAATGTCCCCAGAAGAAAGACCTTCATGTTCTGGCACTGAGGTGGGAGGGGGAAGGAAGTCCCCTGCTAAAGTGAAGCCTTGTCCACCTGAGGCATACTACCTAGCTAATCAGATAGCTTTTAAGTTCTTCATTCTTGGGTGTGAATGGACAAAGATTACCAAACACTTGAGGAAAGCCCCCAACTGAAAGAAAGATAGGCAAACAAATAAAATGACCCCAGAGGAAATGGAAATAATGCAAAAAAACAAACAACCCCCCCACACACACACAGAAAAGAACTAAAAAATATTTTTACAATCTAATAATATCCTCACAGAGATTTGAGGAGGTATTGCATCAATAAAAACTGGATGGTATGAAGAAAAAAAGAAACAACCACAGAACAAGAAAGAGCTTTTGGGGGAGGGGAGGAGTGTGTATGTATGTGTGTGTGTGTGTGTGTGTGTATTTATTTATTTATTTATTTATATGCACATATTTTTATATATATATATGATCTGTCCAAAAGGTACCCAGCCATATAATATGAAAAAGAGAGACATTTATTGAAAAAGATACAAGAAACACTGTACAGAGGACAATGACACCTCAGTCCTCTTCAAAGTAGGCACCTTGGGACCTCACACAGTTCTCCCAATTGCTACCAGCTGCCCTGTTGTATTTTCCAGAATCTCATCAACAATCTGAAATCTCTTCCCTTTCAAAGGTGATTTTATTTTGGGGAAAAGCCAGAAGTCGCAGGGCACCAAATCTAGCTGTAGGGCGTTTGAGTCACCTGGGTGATTTGATGTTTCACCAGAAAACTCTGCACAAGTCGTGATGCATGAGTGGACACGTCGTTGTGATAAAGCTGCCAATCACCAGCTGCCCATAGCTGTGGCCTTCTGAATCGCCCCAATAGTTTCCACAGAGGAATGCCCAGGCCTAACGCAAAATCTGATGCAGACTCATCGCTCTACTCAGTCATTTTGAACGTGATGGCCACATAGTACACGTGCTCACTCAACCCTACTGACTAGTACAGTGAAGTCATCATTGTGTGCATATGCGCATTCCAGTCCACTCTCCTTGGCTGCCAGGTTACACTGATGTTGCATAAATCGTTCTCGTTTATATTAACAATGGCTGGACTTTGGCTGGACAGACCTCGTGTGTGTGTGTGTGTGTGTGTGCGCGCACGCGCGTGAGCTTTAAAAAATAATAGATAATAGAATGTTTTCAAGTTAAGAAAATTTCTTGAAGGCTGAAATAAAAAGATTAGGAGGTAGAAAATATAAGAGGAAATAAATAGGCATAAAGGAAGTTAATAATCCAACAGATAGGAATTCCAGCAAAAACAGATTAAAATGGAGAATTATTTAATGCTACATAAGAAAATTCCCCATAAACAAAATTCATAAAGTCTCCATATTAAGAGTTCATTATGTGCCCCCAAAATGAATGAAAAAAGGCCCCCACTCAAGTACAATATCCTGACATTTTTTAACACGGGGTAAAGAAAAGATCTAAAATCCTTCAGAGGGGAGTGGAATGTCTTCAGAATTCTCAGCAGCAACACTGGATGCTAGAAGTCACTGGAGAAATGCTTCAAAGTGCTGAGAGCACATAGTTTTCAAACTAGAATCCTATATAGGCTGAACCATCAGTTATGGGAACATAACAAAGACACGAGGAGACGTATAAGCAGTCAAAAGGTCTACATCCCATGCACTCCTCCCTAGGCGGTTACATGGAGGGGATGCTCTGGACAAACATGGAAATAAAGCATGAAAGAGAAAAGCATGAGTTAAGAAAAGAGAGTACCCCATGCACAAAGCTGTGGAAGTCAGGGTGACAGGTGTCCGGCAGGCCTGGACAGTCGCAGGCCAGACTGAGTAGATCACAGGGCCTGGAGGGAGGTCTCTGGGGAGAGAGGGAGACTGGATTAAGGAAAAGCTGGATAAACATGAGGGAAAGATAAAGGCAGTTAGGAACGCAGGAAAAGAAAAAGTGGCGTAAGAAAGAAAATGCAATCTGGTATCTACCAGCTCTATAGTGAATGATACTAACACAATTGCATGAAAACCACGATTTATCAGTTTCTAACTTTTTGGGTCCATCTATAAACAAAGCACAGACAACTTGATTGTCCAGGTGGTGACAGAAAGGAAGTCTGCGATTCCAAGCAAAAGGAAGGTTCTATCTCTGTTGTCTGGAAAATAGAGGGGGACATATGGAAAGGACCTGAGCCCGGCCTCTACTGCCAAGACTGCCCCACTCACTCCAGTGGCCTGGGATACACGGCTCCCCTCCCAATACTAACAGGCACCCCCTGACCACCGGCAGTGTGGCCACAGCACCGTGATCATCAGCCCTGCAATCCCAAGGAAGCCAGCAGCGTGGACGAGGCTGGAAGTGGATTCTTTCCTCCGTGATCATGGTATCTCCCTTGCCAGGTGAGTATGGAGTGGATTCTTTCCTAAGCCTCCGGATGAGAGCCAGGCCCAGCTGATGTCTTGATTTCAGCTTCGTGATGCTGTGAGCAGAGAACCCAGACTTCTGACCTACACAACTGTGAGGTATCTAACATGTGAATGTTGTTTAAAGTTGCAAAGTTTACGAAGACTTGTTATACAACAGAAAGCACACACACCTGGCATGTCTTTCCCCTCCCAGTCTGCCCCCAAACTCTTATTTTGTTTAGGTCATAAGAAGTGTTCTGGCCTAGTGGTTAATCTCTCAGACTGCAGACAGTCAGACCTGGCTTAGAATTTTTCCTCTGTGAGGATTAGCAGTCACGAACACGGTAAACATCCAACAAACAGAACTGTAATTATTGTTCTTATTCATTCTTTGAGTCTCTGTTCAGCTCTCACTCCCTTGGTAAATGTTTCCCCACCTCCCTGCCTCACTCCTCTGGAAAGTTCACCACACCCTCCCCTGCACTTCGTACTTGCTGTGCTAGCGCTGTCCTGGTTACATGCCCTCACCAGACTGTTAGCTTGTTGAAGGGCAGAAGTCTTGTCTGTTCAGAGCCTGCCACAGACCCTGTCATGAAGGAGGTCTGAGAATGTTTATGGAGGAGTATAGAGGAACTTTCTAGAAGGCCACGCCACCCAGTGAGGAGGACTGCTCAGGGAGGCTGAGTTCTGTTCCTGTTAGGGATGCTGAAAGGGATCGACTTCCGAACATCTTGGGTCTTTCTACCCTAGCTTGTGTTTTGAAGCCAGGATTTGCTTCACAGAACCACACAAGAAAAAGCTGGGAGTCAGGGGCTGAAGGGCAAGGGGCCTCTCCAGCTGGGGTCAGTGGGGAAGGCAGAGTCAAGGGCTCAGCTGGGCATTAACTTGTTCATTCAGTGATTTTTAACGCTGTTGACTTTTGCAGTCCATCACTGGAAGCTGCCGAAATAGAATTTGAAAAATAGGTGGGATTTTGACAGCTGCTCCTGGCAGAGAAGCTTCCTGCAGGGGCCACGTTATGAACTGACAGATCCAGTTTTACAAGGAGCAGTCTCAAGACTGAACAGGGGCTCTGAAGTATGCATTCAGCTAGGCAGAAGGACGGGTGGGAAGTTGTTGTTTCAGTGGTTTGGGAGAGAAAAGGTGAGAATGAGTACAATGGATCTTAGCAGGCTGGAGCTGGGAGCGAAGAGCCTCCCAGTTCTGTGCAGGGATCTAGGACAGGAAGGTGCACGCTTGTGTGTGCAAACAATCCACCCGCCTGCAAAGGCAGCGAAAGGTGAATGCAGGATGGATCCTGGGCGCCCCTTGGTGGCCACAATGAGTAACTACACCTGATACCACCCAGACACAGAGTCCAGCTGACTTGAATGCTTCATTTACTCAGGTCCGTGAGGACCCACTCTCCCGCCCAGGAGAACCACTTGTCGCAGTAAAAACAATTTGTGAGAATACATGTGCCTGGGGTTTCGGGTTGTGTTACCCAACTGTGTAAGTGCACACATGTCTATCAGTGTATGAATGTGCATTTGTGCATGTGTGTGAGAGTATATTGGTGCCAGTGATGGGGCATGGGTGTACTAGGTGTTAGTATGCAAGCATGCAACTGTGAGCACCGGTGCCAAAATGTGCATCTGTATGTTTACATGTATATGTATCTGTTGGTGTGATTGCTTGTGTCTGAGTGCATGTGTGTTAATATAACTTTTGGGGCCTTGGCTTTCTTTTCTGTTACACATTGAAATAGTTAAGCATCATAATCTTATTGTTTGTTTAAAGTTTTCTCTTGGATGCAGGCCTGTTCCAGAATAACTAGCAGATGCGAAAAGCATCCATTATGTATTTTTGCAATTAGCCAAAAACCCAGAAACTTTTCTTAAATAACAGACACAATTCTGTAGGTTGCTTATTGCTGGGAGCCACCTCCTTTCCCCAGCTCGCCTGAGCCAGCCCTGGGCCCAGTCCCGCCCAGGCCAAGCCAGGGAGAGTTTGCAAACTGTCCTCAATGAGATGGAAAAAGCATTAAGGGTTCAGAACAGAACTCAAGGGACAGCTCACAGTGAGGACGACGAGGAGAATAGAGGGAGAAGCAGAGCAGCCTCCAAAATCTGAGAAGCCTGTGAAACGGACTCATCCAGTCTCGCAGCTGCCCAACATTCTAGTCCTAACACAGCTGAACAGACATGATAAGCCCACAGTCCTCTACCTGTTATTAAACCCGTTTTCCCACCTTGTCTTTGCACACTCTACTCCCATTGTTCAGTACAGGGACCCCCATTCCCTCCAGGTAAGTGGGTCTCTGCAGCCCTCACTCATCCTTACTGCCCTCCTTTTGCTAGTGCTATTTTCCTCTCCCAGAACACACCACTGCTCTCATCCAGTACAAATGAGGCACTCCCCCGGCCACCAAAGAGCTTTGTGGAGTACCTATCCCAGGCCCTGGTGAGGGCACCTGGGAGGCAAAAACAAGAGACGTAAGGAACTCTCTCAGTATCCAGGTTCTTATGGGAAGGCACAGACTCTCACAGTGTCCCTTAGCCTTTCCTCCCCTGCTGCGGACAGGGAACCGTTCTGTGTCCTGCGTTGTAAGAGGGCCTAGACCCAGCAAGGGTGTCCAACCTGTAGCCCAGGATGGCTACGAATGTAGCCCAATACAAAATCGTCAATTTACTGAAAACCTTTTTTGCTCATCAGTTTTTGTTAGTGTTTTTGTATTTAACGTGTGGCTCAAGACAACTCTTCTGCATCCAGCGTGGCACAGAGACACCAAAAGGCTGGACACCCAGAGAATGTGGCTGGGGCTCCAGGTGGACTTCAGACTTAGACGGCAACAGCCTGAACAGGATCATCCCAAACCACAGAATCCCGGGGCCAGAAGACTCCGAAACATCCTGCCAAGTAGATCTTGCGTGCACACCTCCAGTGACAGGGAATTCATCATGATCTCAGGCAGCCCAGTTCACTGCTGGGCAGCTCTGGCTTTAAAAGGTCTTTCTTGCATTGCTTCCCGTTCCCTGGCTCTGCCCTCAGACCAACGCCGACCACATCTGCTGCATCCTCCTTCAGAGGTCTGGAGACTGATGGCGGTCCCCTGGGCTCTCCTCATCTTTTAAGACCCCGTGGCAGCTGCTAAGTGAGATGAAGTTGGCCCTGCTACGTCAAGTTGGTACTCACTGAGAACTTCTTGAGTGCAAGGACATTTGTGATCTCCTTGCAGTACTTCTCCCCACTCAACCCATGAGCTTCAAGGATGGCAGACTAGGTAACTGTTTGATTAGTGAGCATTCCTGTTGTTACCAATTTATCAGTTTATCAAACACTAAGGACCTATTAACTCTATGTTAGGCAAGAAGACTTGGTCCTTTGCCCACAAAGATGTGAGGCTAGGAGTTTCCAAATATCTGCTCTGGTTATTTTGTTTAGTACAGTGGTTCTCAAAATATCAATACCAGCAAATTCTTGGGCCACACCCAAGACCTACCTAGCCAGAGACTTGGGTTGAGCACAGCAATCTGGGTTTAACAAGCCCTTCAAATGATTTGGATACACTTGAAAGTTTGGGAATCACCGTTTTAGAAACACCTGGGGAACTTTTAAAATTAAGTTACAATTTCTGGGTGTGGGGCATTGGTTATTTCTTAATATGGTTTAAAATACAGGGTCAGCAAACTGAATGAAACATCCCTGGAGCACTGCAAGGTCTTACTTTGCTTTTCCAAGTCCTCGTTAGGAAGGACAGAGGTAGAAGCACGTGGGTGTTGAGGAATGGAGCTGGAAAGGAGCGCTACTGCTAGGCCTTGTTCTGTTTCTAACTATCCGGAGGGCTTTCAGGAGGACACGCTCCTTCTTTTAAGATCCAATAAAATGTATACACAGTGTATTAGCAATAAAACGTATTAAGAATCTGTCCTGTGCCAGGTCATTAACAGAAGAGAGAACTGCAATGAAGATCTCTAAAACTGCTCTCCCAAAGACTCTATTGATCAAGAACTACAATGCATAACCATAGGAGAAAGCTGCTCACTTCATTCTTTCCCAATTCAATAAATACAGTCAGTGAAAGTGCTGAGCATGCACTGTGGTCTTAGAAGGCTTCCAGTAGAAACGTACACCAAGAGATTTCAGATCTGTAACATGAACCAGAAACTGTCTTCATAAAGCAGAGATTTTTCTATTCATAACACAATAACATTAAAATAGAGGAGGTACAATAGGTTAAAAATCTATCAACTAGATTGAATTATAGATGGTTGGATGAGATTTTCACCAAAATATTGTTTTCTGGTCCCAGTCTTTCCTTGTTTCCAAGATAGTCACACCAATTCTTTCTATGACTTGTGTGCTAAAAGTAGAGGGAGAGCCCTGGCCAATGTGGCTCAGTTGGCTGAAGCGTCAGCCCATAACTGAAAGGTTGTGGGTTTCATTTCCAGTCAGGGCACACGCCTAGGGTGCTGGTTTGATCCCAGTTGGTCCAGGCACACAAGGGAGCAACCAGTCCATGCTTCCCTCTCACATGTTTCTCTCTCCCTCTCTCTCTAAAAAGCAATGAAAAAAATGTCCTTGGGTGAGAATTTAAAAGAAGTAATAATAGAGGGAGGCTGGCGGGGTGGAAAATCCATCCCTGCTCCCAACCCCCGTACTTTGATTATCAGCTCCGTCTTCACGTGGAATGAAAACAGAATCCTAAGCGGACTGCAAGTGGACCCAACTGGGGTCCAAAGTTCAGTGATACAAACTGTAGCTACAGTGACAGCCAAAAATGTAATTTTTCATTTGTTTACTTTTTCAATAAATATTTACGGAGTGCCTACCATGTGCAGGCACTGGGAAACAGAGGTAAAGACGTTTTTGCTGTCCTGGCACTTAGAATCTAGCAGGGAAAACAGCAATAAGTAAGCAAAGTAGCTTCACAAACTGTGCACATGTACAACAGGGAAAATAAATGAGGGTTAAAAGGCTGGCACGGCGGGGTATTAGACGTCACCTGAAATTGGGCTTTATTACAGGCAGTCAGCAGGGGCTGTTAGAAAGACAGGAGGCAGGGCTGGTGAGGCGCAGGGACCTGGGTTCCGGTTCTAGACTCACAACTAACTAGCGGTAAAGACCTTTAATTTAAACAAACAAACAAACAAACAAACAAACAAAAGGTTTAGACTCAAAGCATACTTAGTTTAGCTGAAATATGCAGGTAGGCCTACTGACTTGAACTCCTTGGGCCTCAGTTTAATCATCCATTAAACAGGAAAATCACCATATTAACACACCTTCATGGGAAAACTAAACAAGATCACAGGGGTAAAAAGAAGTTTGCCTTAAAGCATTAAAAGCACCATACAGAAACATAAAACGGTTAAAAAACCATTAGATTTGAGCTAGTAAGCATGTTGAGGGCAAAGGTTGTATATGCCTAACTGTATCCCTAAAAAATCTGTCTCAAACACATTTTGAATGAATGGCCAGGCAATTTGTTTTGTAACTGCATTATTTTAGTGCTATTGTCATCTCCCAGTCTGGTGCCAGACTGCAGAAGGAAGATGTAGATTTCCTGTAACAACTCTCTGATCTCAATCACAGGGTTAGCATCTTTGAAATTTCCCCTGCTAAAGTGACCAGTTAGCCAAATTAAGATGGCAGATGTTGCATGAATGTAATTACAGACTGTAATAATGCCTCTTCTCCCTATTATGCATCTAGCTATTATTTCAGCAATTGGCCATAATCTGTGAATCGTCATATAAAACAATGATTTAGCTTATGAGTGTAAACAGCTACTTCCTTAAGCCAAATATACCACCTAAACTCGAAATAGCTATAAAATAACTCAAACCACAAGTTAAGGGTAAATGAAAATAGATGGTGTTAAGGAGTCACATTCCTATTTCACTAACAAAATACTTAAGGGGAGAAATGGAAATGCGGTCTATGATCATGAAGACTTTTGGAGAGATTAAGAAATGGTGTTTGGTGGGAATGATTGTGGGTAGAATTAAAGTAAACTCTTCCAAAAGCCATCATGTATGAAGTAGAACTGGACTGAACCAACTCCTGCTTTTCTACTCAAATGGTTTTACTCTCCCTACCCTCATCTTATCCCATCCCATCCCCTAAATTTCTGAATCTTCCATTAGCACATAGTAGCATCAACTTCCAGCACTGATCCAGACCTAAGCAAAGACCCTAAACAGAGGAAGAAATACAGTTTCTGCTTTCTGACACATTTGACACCAGGGGCATTTCGATGCAGCCACTTTAACTTGGTTGTTTTGATGTGGGAATATTTTGCCCCAATCTCAAAGCCATTAAACTTTAAACTTTAGCATTTTCCCTCTAAATAACATGTCCATCTTGACCACTATCCCAGTTGAGGACAGAATAACAGTAGTGCCTATTGTGCATTTTACCTCGTAATTAAAAATAAAGTTTTCCATTTTGACAAGGCCATTGTGATGCAGCCTCATCACAACCACAGATACTCTGGTCCTTGAATAATGTTTCATTCGATATCATTTAGTTATAACATTGGAACTTGACTCTCGTTTTTATCTATTAGCCTACGTTAAAATTGATTTCATTCTATATCATTTCACTTAAAGGTCTGTGAGGACTCACTGTATAAAACTAATGAACAGTCTAGGCTGAGCCATGCACAACAGCTTTGTGCTTCCAAGTACTAACTGCTGACCTACCTCAATGTCTTTCCGCTCTGGCTCTGGAGCCCTTAGGGCCTGGTGGCTATGAGAGGGCCAGTTCCACCCAGAGTCCTCAACGGGATACAAAGGTTTACAAACTAGCAAGGAAACTTATTTGAGGGCTTTTCTTGAAAGTCCATCTTGAGTCCACTGTATCAATTTTTCCTCCTTAATTATTTCTAGAGAGAGGGGAAGGGAGGGAGAAAGAGGAGGAGAGAAACATAGATGTGTGAGAGATGCATTGATCGGTTGCCTCTTGCACGCCCCCAACCGGGGGCCTGGCCCAAACCCAGGCATGTGCCCCGACTGGGAATTAAACCAGTGACCCTTTGGTTTGCAGTCTGGTGCTCAATCCACTGAGTCACATTAGCTAGGACTCCCTTAATTTTTTACAAGCAGCTACTGAGAGTACATTTCTTCCAGGAAGCCTTCTAAAACATAGTATTGATATATAAGCATTCCTTAAAGCTCACATTCATGGCTTTATTTGAATCTTACTTTCTCCTTTTAAATGTGGTTACTCAACCAAATGAGAATACTCCGCTATTTATATGGTATGTTGCTTAACTGCTTGATTCTACGGCGCAGAAGATAGTTCCTAAAGTTTGCTTCCACTATCTATCTGTAGGGCTGGAATGTAGCAGTACCTCTGCGGATGCTTTTCCTCTTGTTGGTTAAGGCATCATAGGCCAGTGTTAGGACGTTGCATAGTTACTTGAAAATGTAAGTAGAAAACAATTTTCTGTGGCTGAAAGAATCACACCTGAAGAAGTGCTGATCTGTAACCCTATCTCCCCAAACAGCAGAACATAATCAGGCCCTCTTCTTTTATGCCAGGGTCTCATGAGGAAGAAGTCATGGAAGAAAAGCCTCTCTGGAAAAAGGGACCCAAGAGCAGCAGGCTCTGCTCTGACAAATGGGGAGAGCAGGGATCCCATACAAGTCTGAGCAGAATGGCGTGTAGTCGGTGTGGCTGACATAGGGTACAGGGTGGTAGCCAGAAATTCAACTTTTTCCTTCAGCTCTCAACAGGAAAGATGGTGACCTGCAGAACTTAAACAAGGCCCAGCCTACCATCACAATCACAATAACCCACCCACTCCAGGGGAAGCAGCCCTGGATCCAAGAGAGTTCTTACATTGCAGTCTGCGATGAGGGGGAAAAGGGATAGGAGATTAGAATCATTTTTACTGCTGTCCTTTGTTACACAATAAATGAGTTTCATTTCTTCCACTGAAAAATTTCTGAGGCAGAAGGAGTACTTGCTTTCGCTGAAGCGTGCGTGTAGCCTAGGGAGTGCAGTAGACTACATTAAGAATGACTGAAGTTAGCCAGCGTACGGCATCTGAAGGTCTGTCTGCACCAGAGTGCTAGTTTTAGATAGAAAGTTCCTGGAAGGCAGAGAATGTGTTTGCAGCTCTGTGGCTGGTGCAATTAATATGTGTTTGAAGATGAAAGACCAAACCTCCAGGGAAAAGATGCTGACCTAGTCTGGCCAATACTTTCAGCCACTATTATCTCCAGGGACCACTGAAATGTCAGACAACCACTTAAATTACATGGACAAAGCCACAAACCCACAAAAAACACCACCGCATCCTGAGACACACTGCCTGCCTGCTGCCAATTTCCCCCTCAAAGAGACAAGGAATTGATGCTGCAGGCTGGTAATGAAACAGGCTACTTCTGCCTCACTCCAGATTACTTCTTGGAGGACTGCGATCAAGTCATGCTTTCTGCTTAATTCAAGACACACAAACATAATACACAGAGCAGAAAATTCTCCTGGATCCTGAACTCTGCTTTTGCTATGTGAGGACCCACATGTTAGATCTTCAGTATACCTGAGAGAACAGAAATCTGAACCAGCAAACAACAAAGGCCAAAGCACAAAGTTTATTGGGATTATTTACTAAATATTCATATATACCCAGCATCATTGAATGGAAATAATGTTTTGTTTTGTTTTTGTTTTTAAATAGCAAGGCTTCTACTGAGGTCTTTCAAGAAAGTCGAAAACTTCTCGGTGACTGTATCTCTAACAGATGGAATGGCCTATCTAGTGAAATTAGATATACCTCAATCAGCTCCTAAATTCAATATTGCTAACATATTTTTCTACTTAAAAAGCAAACAAAAAGCAGAGCTTCATAATTCAGTAATTATGCCACAGAAAAATATTTGATGAAAGTAGGCAAAGCACCTAGTCTCAACAGTCTTCTTAAAATCCTTAAATTAAGGTTGCTTTCACAATACCAATATAAATATTTAGATCCCCATCTGATGGGTTTCTTCACCTATGTGAGTACGAATGCACTCAAAACTTTAAGTCTTCAGCTCTTGCTTCATATCACAGCTGCTTAATTAAATTACCCAGCACCAAGGGCTGTACTGGCTGGGCCAAATCACTAGATAAGAATTCATTACAGTCTCTTCCAAGAAACCAAGATAATGTCAATACAAATTTCGGTGGCTAATATATTATAGCACTTATGACTACTTTGTTTTTGTAACAGCAAGTATGTTGGAAAATTCATCATTAATAAGTGAATTTCATAACACATAGAAATAAATAAATAAACCTATTACAATACAGGGGTTGGCAAAAGTAGGGTTACAGTTGTGTGTGAAACAGAGTTAAGAAGGCTACTGTCATAATCATCGTCTGCATGTCTTATTCCATATGAACAACTGTAAAGCCACTTTAGCCCCACCCCTGGGTAAGAATATCTATAAATTGTCTTCACGATTCCCAATGGCTTTAAATAGAAAAATTTAATTATATTAATAATTATACAAAGTCAACATTTTTGCCTAATTTAACCTTTATACCAAACAGTATAAGTGCTGAAGATAAGAAACATTGTAAGTCTCATAATAAGAACCTTAAATACCACTTCTGCATTGGTGATGGCAGAAAAAAAGGAAAAAATAAATTGCTCAAAGATTTTTAAAGAATAGATCTAAGAAAAAATTTCTTTGGACTCTATAGCCTTCTTTTTTTCTATACCTTTCTATGCTTCAACATGATGTCAAAAAAAAAAGAATTTACTGAAAAAAGTAGCCAGGAAGGGATGAAACATTTATAAGATATGTTTATTATTATGCTGACCAAAGTGCAGTGATTTTTAAAAATCTTCTTAAACAAATAACTATGAAAAAATTAAAAAAAAAATACAAATGGGAAATTTAACCATTAGATTTCTTCTACTTTATTCTAACCTTATATTTAGTCTGGAAAGCATACCAAAAAAAACCCATTTTACCATAAATCTAATACATGCACTTCAAGGTTCCACTGTTGGAACCCAGGAATTCTGTTGAGATCAATTTAATCACTAATAACACTATATGATGGAGCATAAGGAACACATGTCATTAGATGTGATCCTTGCCCCTTATCCTCAGATTTATGTCAGAATAAAGCTGACGATTCTGTCAGGCTCTGAACCCCCAGTGCCCCCATCCCATTCCCTGGAAGCAGAGACTATGCCTGTCACACAACTTTGTACAAGTTGTAGGAAAATGTAGCCTAAGTTTTCTTACCTTTCTATAGGATATGGTCAGTTACTTGATAAAGACTAAAACACTTCTAGCAATTCATTTTATGAGTTTGTTTACCAAACACATTGTGCAAGAACTGACTACACAAAAAGTTCCTTTGGAATTTGGTCCACAAGTTTTACTTAACAGGTTGGAAATTTAAAACCTGCAAGAAAAAAAGGAAATGAGGAATCCCTAATCCTGACACGTTGTATTTACTAAAGGGATATACACATACTAAAAAGTTTTGCTCACAGAAGGCACAAACTATAAAAGGGATATTCTTATTGAATAAAAACAAGGAACTAGCTAATGCCCTTCTTTGTTTTGTGAGCACCATAGCTAAGATGAAATTACACTCAAATTCACTCTCTACACCTGTGACAAAAAAAAAAAAGGACTAAAAAATTTAATTTTTCTTACATACTTTGTGGCCATTAATTGTGATGTAATTATGAAAGATTAAAATTGACTTAAAAAGGGATTGTGATAGCAGCTATCAAAGCAATATTTCAAGCATGATTTCAAGGATGCTTTCAGGTTTAGAGTTAGCCTTCTTTGTCAAAAATCTTCACAACTTCGTCAAAAACCTGTAAAGGAAAAAGCAATAATTTTAAAAGCAGATGTTGTTAAAATACCATATAGCCTGAAAATATATCAATTTTATATTAATTTCCAAAATAGAGAATTAAAAGACACATTAGGATTTCTTAGTTTCATCTATTTTACTTTAGACAGTAATATATCATAAATAATACATATAAAAGTATGAAAATGTTGCATTCAATTTTATTAGTGTTTTTAGGACAAAACAAAGCTTCTTGGTCAGCTACCAAAAGCTGATAAAATGGAAGTGGCTTATTTTCCTAGTTTAGGCTCTAAAACACTTAAGTTTTCTGATGTATTTACCTCACTGCTATAGAAAGCAGTAATGGATAAAAAAACAAAAATGACTACGTAATAAAAAAGAAAGGTCCAGAGGAAGAAGATTCAGGAAATCAGGAAAAGACTGGGTGAATTAAAAGGCACTAGAAAGAGTTGCCGGGCACTGAGGACTTGCAAACCAGTTTGGAGACCGCCGACTCATGAGAGTCGGGAGGTACCCGCTTTCCAGCGGCAGTACTGAGCCGCGGAAAGCGGGTACCTCCGGAGCTCTGTGCTCTGTGATGGGGAGATGAAGGCAGCCTGGGGCTCCTGAGCAAGCCGACTTGCCACTCACGTTATAGATTTTTAAAAAATGATCACTGCCCAAATCATCGTCTCAAAGTCCAATTTTCCAGTGTTTAAGAAATGAGGTTTGGAATTAATAAATCACCCACTTCTTAGGAAAAACAAGTCTGAAGTTGTAAAATCCATTCCAGACTGTCCTCAAAAAGGAGAAAAAGCCTAATTTTTCATTTAGTCTCCAGTGTCTTGAAAAGCAAACTATTCTGTCATAGTATATTTTTTTCTCCTGCCTATCCCCTCTATCACATTTTTACTTGACTTTTTTTTTTAAAGGCAGGCTACGGATACTCACTTCATCAACAGATTTAGAAGCATCTATTTTCTTGACTTTCCCCATTTTTTCATATAAGTCAATAATTGGCTTTGTTGACTGAAGGTAGGTTTGAATCCTGCAAAAAAAGGCAAATATTGCAAGGTTCTAAGTATCTACCCGTTCTCCCCCATGTCAGAGAATAGCTTAGAGGAACACACTGGGTCTGACTCAACTGATTCCCTTACCATCATCTTAGATAAGCCACTTCACATATTTAAGCATGACGTTTTCTTTTTCTGGACCACATGAGGCAACTATTTAACCTGCTACTCAAGTTCCAAACTGAGACTAAGGTGGCTATTGTATAAAAACTGCCAAGTACCTCTTTTCCAGGCTCTCTCTGTTGTCATCACTCCTTCCACTACTTTTTCCCCTCTCAAGACATCGTTCAATACAGATCTAAAAAGATAAATAAGTTAAAAGTTATTTTAAAAAGGACCAAAAGGAGAGGTATGAATTTGCTATTCTTTTAACCTGAAAAGAGAATAAAGTTTTAAGAGTTAAAAAAAAAACTTGTATTAAACTGAATGTGTCTAATTCATTAATCAACATGTAAAGTCCTTTTAAATTTAAACATGTGGTTCAATTTATATAAACTAGGTTAAATAAGTACAGAGCATAATAAGAATTCATTCATGACTCAGTTTTTCCTGTGTATTTTTTTTTCAAACCGCAATAAAAAGAAGATCTGTATGTGAATGGTTCCAGCTAGGATATATTATTATTAACTTATTAGGTATGAATTACATGCCTCAAACTTTGTTCTATTTTTGCTTATTTTTCAATAATTCCTAAATATCCAAATATTTAAGAATCAACATATTTGCATTTTAAATAAAGTACTCCTTGTTAATCGTGAATAAACATTCCTTGGTTATAAAGCTATGGTAACATTCTAAAGTTAACTTTGAAGAATAAGTGAAAACATATTTTTGGGGGCTGGAAGAGCGTTACATTTTAAAACAACTCAAAGGCTTCGGAAAGTCCCTCCACCAGAGGCACATTTGCAATTCAACCAGCCAACTTCCTTCAAGGCAATACTTCAGATTTTTTTTTTTTTAAGAGAGGGGAAAAGAGGGAGAAAAAGGAGAGAACACTGATGTGAGAGACACTGACGCGCTGCCTCTTAGGCTCCCTGACCACCCGCAGCCTAGGCATGTGTCCTGACTGGGAACCAACCAGCGGCAACTCCTGGCCTTGTGGGTGGCGCCCAGCCAACTGAGCCGCACGGGTCAGGGCACCACTTCAGATTCTTACTCCTTCAGGCTGCTGGCATTAATTTAATGAAGTTTACGGGTGTGAAGCAGTCAGGCCTTGTAATTAAATGATTCCAAGAAATTAATTTAGTTATTCAAAGGTATGTCTAAATATGTTATTAAAAGTGCCAGCAAGAAAAAAGAATGATTTCCTGCTTTTTTTTCAAGATCATTTTACTCTGAGAAGACAAATCAGGTATCTTAGTTTCTGTAAAATAGAAAGTTTTCCCAATTTCCCAGAAATGTGTGCTTCTCTTCCAGTAAACCACCATCCTATGGCAAGATACTCTCTGATAATAGTGAATACCCAAGAAGTAAGAAGGGGCCGCTTTATTGCCTAACATTATTGTACAAGTCAATTCCTACTTAAAAACAATGCAAAACAAATTCTTATTGTTTTGAAAATAAAGCAAATTTTAGGTCCACAAGGTTGCTGATACCAATAAGTGTTTAGCACTCCAACAGCAAGACAGTACTGTTCTGTCTGTTCAATGTTCCAGTTCAGAAAAATACTGCTGCCAATATAAAATGTAAATGTAAGTAAAGAGTCACTTTGGCCCTGACTGGCATGGCTCGGTTGGAGCATCGTCCTGTACCCCAAACAGCTGGGGTGCAACTGGGAAGCAACCAATTGATGTTTCTCTCTCACATCAATGTTTCTCTCTCCCATCAATGTTTCTCTCTCCCTTCCTCTCTCTCTAAAATCAATAAACATATATTTTTTTAAAAAGCCACTTTGTATTTCTGTATAGTTGACAATCAAGTTGCTTAAAACCCATGTGGGTAGATGATGTGTATTACCTCATTATTACAATCAAAAAACAGAACGAAGGCTACATCTGCCTTCCCATCCATGGTCTTGTCCCAACCTTGAAGGTTGTCTTGATTTCTTGGGAACCCATCAATCAAGAATTTATTCTTCTGACCATTGGCAGCCATCGTCTGATCCATTTCCTAAAGGAAAAGGAAGATTTAGCGTCAACACTACATTAACAAAATGCAATTTCTAAAGCAGGGTAGTGGATATATTGGTGCATGTTTTATGATTAGTCTTTAAATCGTAAGTAAAGCATGAAGGATGCATAGAAAAAAAAAGACGTAAAAGAAAATGATCCAATGCATTAGCATGGTTGCCGGTGGGATTATGGATGTGTACCTCCCCCATTTTAAGGGCATACACGAACAAATTTTTTGTAGTTTCTAAATTTTCTATAGTAAGCATGTATTACTTTAACATACACATTCACGGGCATAAACAGCAAAAGAGAAAAATAAGCATTAACCAATATCTTTGCTTTGGCCACTAGAGACCCTATCCTGTCTTCCCTTTCCTCTTCCTAAGTGATTTTGCTATGGTGGGAAGTACGTACGCTGCATCTAAATGAAATGCACTCAGATTCTCTGCAATAATTCAAGTCCAATTGCAAAAAGCTTTGGAAAATATAAACAGATTGCTAGCATTAATTTTAAGTGTAGGAGTCAATATTCTCTCTCTTTTTTTTTAAACTGACGCTAATTAAACCTAAATGCCACTGGCTACCCTCAAACACAGGCAGCAAAGGAAACAATACCTTCAGAGAGAGAGCAAGAAGAGCACATTTCACCATACTCTTCCAAAGTCTGAATTTAGGTAGAACATGGGAATATGTGAATGGGAGATGCAGATCTCTCATCTCCAAATGCCAATCACCATGGGATAAGCACAGATGTATGAGTCTGAAAAACTCCAGAGGAGCCTCTATTCCAATGCAAACCAATATCCAGTCCCCTAAGTGCTCAAACTGTTTTCTAGTTCCTCAAGAACAATGGCCGTCAGGACTCCTGATTCCTTTATCTGAGGGCTGGTTTTATTCTAGCTTCTCCGACATTCACAAAACTTCCACAGAATGCTTTTGTGCCCCTGTTATAACATTTCTACCCCAATTATGGTAGTAGAAGATATCTGAAGAGGCACATCAATATTCTACTCACTCAGCATACATTTATTCAAGGCCAGCTATCAGGGGATGTGAAAAGCAAGGACATGGCCCTTGGGGAACTCACAGTCCAGTGGATAACAAGTATGTAATTAAATGTGCCAAGTTCTATGATGAGGTGAAAAAGGATGCTACGATAAAACAAAGAAGCAAGCACAAACTACCTGGGAAACTCAGAAACTCTAAGAGATAGCAGTGGAACTGAATCCTGAATAGTGAAGTGGCAGGCAGACAGGGATCCAAGTGCTTCAGACAGTGTAAACTGGATGTATAAAGGCTCAGAAATTAGAAAGCATAACAGCTTTGATGAATCTGAAGTAAGCTGGTACTGCTGAATCTTAGGACATGTATATAAAATGGTGGGAGATATGACTAGAAAGGATATAGGGGCAAGATTAATGAAGAACTTGTTATGCCACACAAAGGATTTGGGGTTTTTTCTGGAAGCAATACAGGATTACTAAGGAACTTTGGGCAAAGAAGGATATTCTCACATCACCTTTCGGGGGGGAAAAAATATCACCCTGACTGTATCATGAAGGATGAATTAGAAAGGGAGAAGGATGTTGTAGACAAGAAGACTAATGAGGACGCTCTAGTGGTAGTCAAGAAGAAAAGAGGATCTAAACTAAGGTGGTAGTTATAATAAAGAAAAGAGACTAAATAGAAGAGGATTAAGAGAGATAAGTGGAAAGATCTGCTCACTGAATGAATTTGGGAAAGTGAGGGAGACATGGGAAATACAGCATGAAACCCAGATTTCTGGCCTGGGCAGCTGGGTAGATGAGATGGTAGACCCATTAAGCAGGACAGGAAATAAAGGTGATCACATTTTAGATGATATATTCAGTCTCTGACATGGTGATTTTGAGACACTTGTAAGACATTCAGGTGGATGCCTAGTGGTTAGAAATACAAGTCTGCAGTTTAGAATTAAAAAAAAAAAAAGTAGTACAGCTACAGATTTTGGCACCATTAGCACAATGAAAACCTTAGGCATGGCTAAAACCATCCAGCAAGAAATATATAAAATGATAGGAGAACCCAGGATAAAATCCTGAGAAGTGTGTGGTTTAGGAAACTTGCAGAGAAGAGCTATCAAAGGAGATTTAAGAAACAGTAGTCATTTGACGTAGGAAGAGAATCAAGACAAATGGTGTCACACAGAACAAAGAAGGAATGAGTTTAGAAAAGACAGTGAGCTGAGTTAAATGCTACAAAAAAAATGACCACAAATATCCCCTGTATTTGTTACCAATTTGCTGGTTATTGGTAACACCAGCAAGAATAGTTTCAATGAAGGTGGACATCGAACCTGACTGCAAAAGGTTATGAGTAGAAAGTAAAAAAGTAAAAAATGTAGACTGGCCTTTCACGATGCTTAGCTATAAAGTAGAGAAAGAGCATTACATCCATGGAATAAGGAGATTTCTTACCCTGGAATGGAAATAGAGGTTATTCCAATCTCTGAGACAAGAGGTAAGAATGTGTGTGAATAAGCTACTCTTTATCCTCAGGTTTCTGATTCCATCCAGATGCTTACATATCTCTTTTCCATTAGGTTTCAACTATTTCTTGCTGTTCCCATTCTTGCATTTCTCCTTAACTGTTTCTTACATGTGAAAATACTCAGTAATGACTACAGTCCTGGGAATCTATAGTGGAGTGTTATGAAAATGCATGGTATCTTTTTTTTTTTTGGATGGGAAATACTTTAGTTTGATAGCTGTTAATCTTAGCATTTCATACTGAAGATGGTGATGCATACATCAGAAAAGCGGGTATCAAGACTGAGAGAACAGCAACAACAGGAAGGTCATGGAAAGGAGGGGTGAAGGGAAGGAGGAAGGGGGGAAGGGAGAAAGGGAGGGAGGAAGGATGTTTACAGAAGAACAGAAAAGGGAAAGGAGGAGGGGGAGGAAAAAGAGGGGAAGAAGAAAAAGAAACAAATGGAAAAGAGATCGCCAAGTACACACATATGAACGTTGCGTTGATCCTAGACCAAGGTGGAGAATGCTTGCTACTGTCCAATTTCTTCCCACGTGAAAGTGGAATTTCCATTCTTAAACACCATGATCATCTTCTACATGCAAGAAATTCAACACTCTGATTTTTTTTCATTACTCGAAGGGTAGATTTAATTTCTCGTTTCCTTGCTGGTTGGCATTCACACTCCTTACCCTCTTTAACAAACTGATGGTTATCTCAACTGGCACAATCCTTCCATCTTTAATGTATTTTTCAATAAGTTCACCATACTGTGAATCTGGGTTTTTCCTTTCATCACGAAGAAGTTCTCCTGCAGAAAGGTGTGTGTAGCCATATTTCTGAAAGAAACAACAAATAGGGAAGTAAAAAAAAAAAAAATCAGAATATAGTTAACCCAGTAGGATTACTGGTTTTATCTCTTCATTTTAATTTCTATACTCTATTTTTTCTTACAATAAAAAAGCTTTGCTTAGGCTCCCGCTGGTATAGCTCAGTGGATTGAGTGTCAGCCTGTGAACCAAAGTGTCACTGGTTCAATTCCCCAAGCAGGGCACATGCCTGGGTTGCAGGCCAGGTCCCCAGCAAGGGGCGCACAAGAGGTAACCACCACTGATGTTTCTCTCCCTCCTCTTCCCTTCCTCTCTGTCTAAAAAAAATTTTTTTAATCTTTTTTTAAAAAGCTTTACTTATATAATTAAGAATTTAAGAGAGATTTCATGCAATTTCTCAGTTTGCTTAAAAAACATCCTTTACCTACATAAGGCATGGTTACTGTAATGTTCACAAACCATGAAATTCTCCCAAAATTTATCTAATTATTGAAAGCATTAACACCTCATTATATTCCTTCACAAACACAATCAATGTTTAAATGTTATTAACATTCAAAGAAGTGCCTAACAAATATCTGTAAGATTCAAGGCAAAAAACCAAAAAAATTTTACCACTGTTGGCTATACCCACCTCCTTTAAAATCTGCTTCCCTTCCTTAAACTCAACATGTCTAAACTGAGCTCATCAGCATTTACACAAATCCCATGCCTCTTGTTTTGTTACCTTTCTCAGTAAATAGCACACAATCAAAAAGTGTCTTAGGGAGTATCACTGTCTCTCTACCTAATAAACCAGTATCTTCCTTCCTATTCTCCAAAGCCCATTTCTTACCTCTCTAGTGAGGTCTCATATTAGAAGGGGAATTCATTCTATTTTATAAGTTAGTGGGATGGTTAAATGAGATGATATACGGAAATCACATACCAGAGAGCCTGACACAAAATAGGGGATAAAAGCCATCAATTATCTCTTTTCCATCATGAAAATATTTATCTTAAATAATGCAGAAGCATTTTTACATTTTATATATATACCATTTTTATATTTTAATATGTGTAAGTATATATTCACTTTAATGGTTTTGATAGAAAGACTAATTAAGGGGCTTAAGTGAGATAACAGATATGAATATCCTATGAAAGGTCAATAAGTATAACATTATGACTGTGATAATCACTATTATTAAGGACTCACATGTGATGTATGAGGTCATAGGTCACAGTATGGGGTAGTTGAGCTAAGTCATATAAGATGCTATGGTGTTGTTCTGCCATTTCCCCAAGGTCAGAATGAGAATACAATATAGGTCTAAGAAATAATTCTGAATATTAAAAAGCTTCCTCTACATAAACTTACACATTTCCCTTGACTGAATCAAAATAATCATGAAATCTATTTTTTAAATGTTTTTATTCTCAAATATGAGGATACTCAGAATGATATCCAATGTCCAGTTACATTATCTCATCCCAAATTCTTAAGACTCCCTAAGTGAGTTTTTATCTTATCCACAGTAAGTGTACAATAAATATTTGATAAGTTAAATCTTATCTTTAATTTCGATGTTAAGATCTGAGGCAGCCCATATACCCACCCCCTTTTAAAGTAGTGTTTCAACTACACATTTTACAAAAACTCTTTCAATTACCTAGGCTACAGTGAATTTTCTTTTTTGGATTGCAGAAGCCATATATTCTTTACCCCTTTTTCTATTTCCAAAAATTGTTGGCTAAACTTATTCTTGCTTCCTAAAGTAGGTTACCAGTAAGGTTGTCAGCAAAGAAAAACAAACTCTAAACAGTTTATTTGCTAACTAAAATTGGGCATAAAGTTTGGTGAGAATAAACAGAAACTACAGTATCATTCATGTCTCTCTTAATCATATAGCTCTTTACATTAGAAGAAATGACCAACAGTGTATATCATTATTGCAATAGGCCTTTAAAAAAATTCCTATCATTTATAGAAAATGGAAATAAATATGAAAGTGTTTAATTATATAAACTGTTAAAATTATTTCCACACCACACCATTTTTAAATGCCTACTTTGATCACCAAGTATAAGCAAACTTTTGAAAGATGGATGTAGAAAAAACTTTATAAAAAATGGGGTGTGACCTACTTTCCCATTTATTATGTATGATTTTTAAAAAGCATTTTGCATATACTGTCCACAAAATTTTATAGCAGCTTCATTTCCCACTGCTTACTTTGGCTCCTGCTTGGAAGTCTAAGCTTGAAGGATGTTCTCCTCTGGTCTAGAAATCACAGCATATGGTAGTACTGAATAAATGCAGAGACAAATGGTACTAAACCAAATGCTCTGTGAAACACCAACAATACAACTGCTCCGCACAGACTGCCTCTGCTGTGTGTAAAACGGAGACACTGAGAAGCACATCTTAGTAATTTAGAAATTAGTATACACACTGTTTCCTGACATTGCAGAGCTCAAATGTGCAAGCTTTATTTTGCATTAAAATGGGTTTTGGTATATCACTTTTTTAAAGAGAAACTAGTTTGCAAACTGTAGAGGTATACAAATGATATTTTTAAAATTTGTCAACAGAGAAAACAACCTGATCTGTAAAGCCCCACCCCGCAAAAAACAAGAAATTTAAATAAATATAACCACATCAAACTTATACATGTATCTATTTCTCATCCACATTCCATTTTTTAAAAAATCTTCCGTGCATCATTTACTTTTTTATTCTGTATTTTTCTTAAGGATTTTGTGGAAGCTTCTTACCACAAAGTTTCTATGGCAAAAAAGCAACTATCACTTATATACTAGTTATTATGGTATTTTAGTAATAGCTACACTTTAAAAGCATGTTTTCAAAGCATTTTGCTGCCATTAAGTAGTCGCTGATTAGAATTTTGAGGAAAGCAAGAATGGACATGTCCTAGACTTAATCAAAACTTTTTCACATTCTCTGAAATTTCCTAGCAATTAAAACCTAGTAGGTAACTAACTATAGTCTTAAAAGCAATATTCAAAACCACAGCAGGTTATAAATACTAAACTACAGTAACTATAATTACAAGCTACTATTCAACTAAAAATAGTTTTCTAGTGACAAATGTATAAACAATTCATTTAGAGTAACTGCCTTAATGTTTTACTTTCATTTTCCTCTTAAAAAACAACTCTTTTATGAATCCCACACAAAGGTTTGAAGGGAGAAAAAAAGCACAATGTTCTCAACAAGTACAAAATGGCATTCTATATTACTACAACTAGGCAAATGTTGACAACATTATGGTATCAAATCTCAAATCACCTTGATTAATTTCTCTCACTTCCTAGCAATTGTTTTCTTTCTAAATTTAGGTAATGTGGTTATGTGTGAACAAAAACAATTAAACAAAAACAACAAATAAAGAGTTCAAGGTAAACGGCAAGTCCTTGGAGGCAAGAAGAGATCCAAATGCCAGGCACCTCCTCTTGCTAGGGTGGCAATTAGAAAGTGCCACTGGACTGCTACTGAGCCTTGCATTATCCAGAGGGAATGTAGCAGAGATATTAGATACAAATATATTTTTAAAACAAACCAGAAAGGAATAAGTAGAACTGTCAATATTTGCATTTTACATGATACTGTATATACAGAACCCTGAAGATTCCACCAAAAAAAAAAAAAACTACTAGAACAGATAAATGAATTCAGTAAAGTAGCAGGATATAAAATATCCAGAAATCAGTTGCATTTTTATACACCAATAATGAACTATCAGAAAGGGAAACTAAGAAAACAATCCCATTTACAATTGCATCAAAAAAATATCTAGGAATAAATTTAACCAAGGATGTAAGACCTGTACTTGGAAAATTATAAGACACTGAAGAAAGAAACTGAAGAAGATACAAATAAGGGGAACCATATACCATGTCCATGGATAGAAAGAATTAACATCATTAAAATGTCCACACTACCCAAAGCAATCTACAGAATCAATGCAATTCCTATCAAGACACCAATGACATATTTCACAGACTAGAACAAATATTACAAAAATTTATATTGAACTGTTACTGAACAAAGTGAGATTTGATCACCTGCCGCTGTACACAGGCATAACACAAAGATTGATGGGGAAGGAAAAAGGTCTTTACTAAAATGCTGCCCAATTTTGGGGGAACCTGGGAACGTCCTGGCTCCAGGCCAATCTCTTTCATAAAAGACAGAAAGCAGCCAGCCACCCCCAGAACCAGACTCAGTGTCCAGATACCCTGCTCCATTCTTATTTGTCCTCCTGGGGCCCAAGGCTATTATACAAACAGTGATAGCTCTCCATCTTCAGAATCTCTCTCCCTGGGGTGCACACTTGTGGGGCCGGCATTGCCATTGCCTTGCCACAGCTTCCTCCCTCTGCCCGGGGCCCCCTGCCAGACCACCACAGCTGGTTGTGCAGTGGTTCTGTCAATAGAGCTCCGCACCCCTCTAGTGCCTGAAGCTGCTAGCACCCCCAACGCCCTCCAGTGTTCCCCTGTGCATCCATGCGCTGAGAAGGGGCATAGTCTGGGACCGGGCTATGCAGTATGGAGCCACAGCATCCCATGGGCTGCTGCCAGCAAGGCACATGGATGCACAGGCCTCCGTGAGCAGGTTCCTGACCAGGCGCGCAAAGGCAAGAAAAAAAGCCATGAGTCTCCTCCACATGCCCTCCATTTAAAAGTCAGGGCCCAAAATCCTATGTGCTCCTGAAGCAAACAGAAGGGTCTTTTTCTCTGTCCAAATATTTCACTAGCCTGGCACATGCCCTCTGCAGGGGCCTTCTCCTGTCACCATGATCCCAAGTTGGGGAGGGTTTCTAGTCCCATGCCGCTTGGGATGTCACACACCATGGGGCTGGTTTGTTTACCCTTACCTAGGGGTATGGAAATCAATCATGCAGTTTTGGTCCAATTATCTCTGGTACTTCCCAGTACTTCCCAATACCTCCTTGGTGGTCCCTCCCCTCTGCCCAGTGACCTGGTCAGATCCCCCCTAACATAACCACAAAAGACCCCGAACAGCCACAACAATCTTAAGAAAGAACAAAGTTGGAGGAATCACACTATGCAGGTATCAATAAGACTATAGTAATCAAACCAGCATGGTACTGGCATAAAAACAGACATACAGGTCAATGGAACAAAATGGAAAGCCCAGAAATAAACCCACACCTTTATGGTCAATTAATATTTGACAAAAGAGGCAAAAATGTGCATAGGGGGTAAAGACAGTCTATTCAATAAATGATGTTGGGAAAATTGCACAGATACATGCAAAAAATAAAACTAGACCACCTTCTTACACCATACACAAGAATAAACTCAAAATGGATTAAAGACTTAAATGTTAGACATGAAACTAAAAATCCTAGAAGAAAACATAGGCAGTAAAATCTCAGACATTTTTCATAGCAATATTTTTCTGATATATCTTCTTGGGCAAGAGAAACAAAAGAAAAAAAATAAACAAATAGGACTACATTAAACGAAAAAGTTTTTTCACAGCAAAAAAAACCATCAAGAAAGACAACCCACTGAATAGGAGAACATATTTGCCAATAATACAAAATTTATAAAGAATTTATGAAACAACACCAAGAAAATAATCCAAATAAAAAATGGGCAGACCTGAATAGACACTTCTCAAAAGAGGATATACAGATGACCAGTACACACATGAAAAAATGCTCAATGTCACTAATCATCACAGAAATGCAAATTAAAACTATCACCTCACACCTGTCAAAATGCCTATCATTAATAAATCAACAAATATCAGGTGTTGACGATGATGTAAACAGAACCCTTGTGTACTGTTGGTGGGAATGCAGATCGGTACAGTCACTGTGCAAAGCAGTATGGAGTTATCTCATAAGGTTAAAAATGGAACTGCCTTTCAACCCAGGGATTCCACTTCTGGGAATATATCAAGAAACCTGAAACACCTATTTGAAAAAATATATTCGCCCCTATGTTCACTGCAGTATTACTTACAATACCAAGACCTGGAAACAGCCCAGGTGCCTGTCAGTAAATGAGTAGATAAAAAAGCTGTGGTATATTTACACAATAAACTACTACTCAGCCATAAAAAAGAAGGAAATCTTACATTTTGTGACACCATGAATGGACCTGGAGAATATTATGCTAAGTGAAATAAGTATGTCAGAGAAAGACAAGTACCATATGATTTCACTTACATATAGAATCTAATGAATAAAATAAACAAAAAAATAGAAACAGACTGAGAGCTGGGTGCAAAAGGCAAAGGTATTGAATAAAGGCAAAACAAAAACTCATAGACACAGACCACAGTATGGTGATTACCAGAGAGAAAGGAGGTGGGTGGGGGGAGGTAGAAAGGGGTGAAGGGGGGGATAAACGATTGTGAAAGAAGACTTGACTTAAGGTCGTAAGTACACAATACAATATACAGATGATATATTATAGAATTACACACCTGAAACCGATATAATTTTATTAACCAATGTAACCCAAATTCAATAAAAATTAAAAAAATAAATTAAAACAAACAAATAAATAAATAATACAACTCACTGAGTTCAAACTACTGGATGTCCTTTAAATAGCTGACACATCTATGAAACATTTAAGACTAAGTTTAGTTTGCATTCCCCATCAGATTAGTGAACGTTAAAATATAAATTCTGGCTATGTACTGTCAACAAAGCACTTTCAGCAGAGCACCCACCTGGAAATGCTGCAGGTACTGTTCAGAGCCATGCTCACTCACCAGACTGGTACTTGTTGCAAACAATGGCTTCAGAGCCTACAGCATCCCAGCAACACTTCACGTAAGGCTATCTTTATTTCAAAGGCATTCTCAATAGGACTTTTTCGAGTTATGCTAAATGAAATGTCTGGACTTTCCAGGAACAGTATCTGCCAGTCTTCAGGAACTTACTTTTCTTTGACTGCAAGAACAGCTAGCTATACAGTACGCAGATAGTACTTCAAACTAGTCAACTGTTTAGAGGGTTAGAAAAAGGTTTTTTCTATAATCACCATTAAAGAAAGATTAACATTAAGAAAAAAACAAAGACTATCCAGTGTGAGAGAAGTTTAACTGTAATATATGACTTAAATTGCTAGCATATTTTCAATCTCATTTTTAGTCTGTCATCATTGTATTTCCAAATGTGTGCACTGCTTTTGACCATGTCTGTGTAATTGCAAATCTACATACTGATATAAACTATGGAAGTTACAGACCCAGCCAAATCTTTTCTTAAGCAAAAAGCTTTAGCAGACAGACTCCATATTAACATGAAGCAAACTTCTTTCTCTAATTAAAGAGTGATATTTTAAAAGCTTACATTCTGCAAAGGAGAAAAGAGGAGGGATATAAATGAATTCAGCTACAGACAATAACAGCACTAGTTCATTTTCCTCAATGTCTTACTCTTCATAAAAGAAAACCTTAATTCAGGCAATATGTGGAACTTATTTTAAATCCGTAAATATTTACTGAATGTCTACAAGGTGCCAGGCAAAGTGCTGATTCAGGGAAGGTAAAAAGGTTATATTCACAAAGGATGTAATAGTGACTTGCATATATAAAGTGACTTGAGCTCTACTATTAATCTATAAAGACAATTCTTCACATAGGTATAATGTTTGCTAAGGAATTCAGTCTTTACCAGCCCTGTCTGCCTTGGGAAGAAGTTGATTCTTCAAAGGCAGTGGCAAGAAAATAGAACAATAAATAAAACTTAAAAAAGGATGGGTTAGAAACCACCACACAGGCTGTTTCCTCGTTTGTAGGCCTGGATATCTCTCTAACATTTTGCAGAAGGCTTCTCAGATAACTCAGGATTTTGGTATCTGCTTTACATACCAAATGGCCCCTACAGCAACTACGAATTGGAATGCCCACATTCCAATTTCATTCCAGTATGTCATTTCCAGTATTTTTATTTCTTTTAATTTATCTCAGCCCTTCTGAATTAATCTGCATTCCTATACCAGAAGGGGACAGAAAATGGCCAAAGATAAAGACCAGGCCCAGAAACCTCCAGGGATTCCAGGAACTTAGAGGCAATGATTTGGAAACTTCCAACATTAATGGATAGGCACTGAGGTCTTGTTAATCTTAGGAAACACTAATCTGATCTTGTTAACTAAATGATCAACTCTTAAAGTCACTGCAGAGCCTACAAGCTACACACTCATATCACCACAACACAAATATTGTTGCAGGTGGTCTAGGTGCCTGGAATTCAGTTAGTTCGGTTACTGTGAGAACACTCAAAGGACATACATCAAACCACTCAGCTGTAGCCCTAGCCTCTGTGCGTTCACCTTATGAAAAAAAGTTCTTTTTAAATACTAAGCAGGCCCTACTGTACTTTTTCCTTATTTTAAAAAGGTAATTAACATTAAAATGAGAATATCATTTGCCCCAGGAATATTTTGAAAGTCACCCTAAGAAAAATAACTACTTGAGAATGCAATTTGTAAAAAGCCCCATCACAAAATACCACAACATTTTAATAGCTCAGGTTCTCTTTGAAAACTAAAATTTATTTGGATTTACTCATCTGCACTTGAGAAAAATGTATAGAGGTCACCAAACTTGGAATTCAATAATACATGCAAACATGACATTTGAGCATCTACAAAATTATCAAATTAATACAGAAATGCATTTAAAGAAACACACAGGATTCAGCAAAAATCATGAGAATACAACCTTGCATAAAGTCATATACTTGTAACACTGAACTAGAAGAGATAAGTTTTTATAACTAAATTTTGCCACAACCCAGTGTGACATGGGGAAATTTATTTAACCTTTCTCAAATCTGTTTCTTATTTGTGAAATAAAAATATACACTACAAATAATATCTACACTACATAGTAAATATCATTATTAGCTGTTAGAAGAATCTCTGGAAGAACATACTCCTAAAAATGTGGTCTGTGCTAGTAGATTCAAAGCCTGCTGTGAGAGTACTGAGATAGGTCAGGGAGGCATCAGACAAACTCATACAGGTTGGTCTAGAGCAATATGCAAAATAATCACTGGCTAAAATACAAATTACATACCAGTAAAGGAACAGAACTACTTTATTGGCTCAACAGCAAATGAAACATACAAGAAAATGCAATGTCAAAGAATAACCACAGAGCAAGTATAGTTATGATGTATGAAAATCCAATTCACTATGCAAATAGTCTCAAACACAGAGGCTCCAAAAATTGGCATCAAAAATGTATCTGAGTATATTAAATAATTTAAGAGAACCAACAGGAACTCACCTATTCTCTTCTTATAAATTAACACACCAACAGCCTTTCAACTAAGAATGACTAATTAGAAAATATGATTTTAAAAGATCCTATTCAAGTCAATTATATCTAAATTTTTTAAAAATACTATTCTGAACACCAATAAAGACTTAAATTTAGGAATAAACCAAAAACTAATGTATAAGAACTGTATGATATTAAAACCACTTAAAAGCCAGTATTAAAAAGGACAAGCTCTGGCCAGTGTGGCTCAGTTGTGGTTGGAGGGTCATCCTATAACCAAAAGGTCATGGGTCAGGTTTGATCAAGGCACATATACAAGGTAACAGACACATGTTCCTCTCTTCTCTCTCTCCCTCTCTCCCCCTCCCTCTAAAATCAATACGCATGTCCTCAGGTGAGGGGAAAAAAGTAAAATGAAATAAAAGCATTATGTGTTTCTGAATAGAAAGATTCAATACTGTGGATATTTAAATTTTCCACTGGACTCTACAGGACACCTACTACATTAGGCCGGCCACACTACCAAGACAGGGAGTCATAGCAGTTCTATCTAATACACAGAAACAAACAAAGGGGTGCTGCCAAAATGAGCAAAGAAATATAACCCAAGTGAAAGAACTGATCAAAACTCCAGAAAAAGAACTAAACAAATGGAGATAAGCAATCTAACAGATGCAGAGTTCAAAACACTGGTTAAAAGGATGTTCAAGGAACTTAGTGTGGACCTCAGCAGCATAAAAAAGATCCAGTCAGAAAAGAAAGATACACTAATTGAAATAAAGAACAGTTTATAGGGAAACAACAGTAGAGTGGATGAAGCTGAGAACCAAATCAATGGTTTGGAACATAAGGAAGCAAAAACAACCAATCAAAACAACAAGAAGAAAAAAGAATCCGAAAAGAGTGCAGATAGTATAAGGAGCTTCTAATACAACTTCAAGTGTCCAACATCCATATCATAGGGAGCACCACATCATGGAGAAGAGAAAGAGCAAGAAATTGGAAATCTATTTGAAAAAATAGCGAAAGAAAACTTCCCTAATTTAGTGAAGGAAATAGACATGCAAGTCCAGGAAGTGCAGAGAGTCCCAATTACGATGGATGCAAAGAGGCCCACTCTAAGCACATCATTATCAAAATGCCAAAGGTTAAAGGTAAAGAGAGAATATTAAAAGCAACAAGAGAAAAGAATTAGTTACCTACAGGGAAGTTCCCGAGTTCACATAAGACTGTCAGCTGATTTCTCAAAAGAAACTTTGCAGGCTAGAAGGAATTGGCAAGAAATATTCAAAGTCATGGAAAGCGGAACCTGCAGCCAAGATTGCTCTACCCAGCAAAGCTATCATTTAGAATGGAAGGGCAGATAAAGGGCTTTCCAGACAAGAAAAAACTAAAGGAGTTCGTCACCAAACCATTATTATATGAAATGTGAAGGAGACTTATTTAAGAAAAAGAAGATCAAAACTACAAACAATAAAATGACAATAAAGACATATCTATCAATAACTGAATCTAAAAAACTATGAATCATGGATACAGAGAGCATTTTGATGGTTGCCAGAGGGGTGGGGGGTTTGGGGGAATGGGTGAAGAGACAAGGGGATTAAGAAGTACAAATAGGTAGTTACAGAATAACCATGGATATGTCAAGTACAGTATAGGAAATAGAGTAGCCAAAAAACTAATACCCATGACCCATGGACATGAACAATGGTGTGGGGGCTGCCTGAGGGAATGGGGGGTGCTCGGCAGAGGGGGAAAAACTGGGACCATTGTAACAGCATAATCAATAAAATATAATTTTTTAAAAAGAGATGCTCAATCTTGGTGGTTATTAAAAATGCAAATTAAAGAAATATGATTCCATTTTCCACCCATTGGAATGGTTAAAACAAAAATGCCTATTATATTTGGCTATGGTAAGGATGCGGGGGTGGGGGAAAAACCAGTCTTCTCACACTTTGTGGGAGTGTAATTTGGTTCAGCCTTTTTAGAGGGTCATTTAGCAGTGTCTATCAAAATTAAAGTTTGCATACCCTTTGGCTCAGCAATTCCATTTCTAAGAGTTGTGTTACTGAAATAATTGCAATGTACACAGATATATGCACAACATTTACATCAGCATCATTTGTAAACAAGAAATCTAAATGTCCATCAATATATGGATGGCTAAATAGATGATTGTATATATTAGGAATGAAATAGAGCTATCTATATGTTCCGACATGGAAGGTTATCCAAGATAAGCTGTTAAGCCAAAAAAAAAAAAAAAAGCAAGTCACAAAACAATAGGCACCGTGCGGGTACACACATGTAGTCAGGCATTATGTCTGTGTACAAATACATCAAAAAAAGGATCAGAAATGTACATACGAAAAACTGATGTGATTACGATTAAGTAGAACTTTCACACTGTTTGAATCTTCTACAATACACAATATAAACTTTTTAAGGCTTTAATTTTTTTCAGAAAGCATATATATTATCCACACATCTCTAAGTGGCAAATACACAAAGCAAGAATAATGATTTAAATTTTTTATTAATATAAAATCCTAAAAGAACAGCAAAGTGAAATTCAAAGTAACCTAACATTAAGGATAAAAATCCCTGTATAAAAAGCAGCATCTAATTTCAAGAAGAAAGGGAAACAGTACCTGCACAATCAAAAAGTTATTTAAAATTTTAAACTAAATACAGAGAATAGCAGCAAAAAACCAATTCAGATGTTTGGATAAAAATTTCCTGGAATGTGATCCATTCCTTAAACAAAGGAGAAACAAAAGTATAATATAGCAACACGAAAACACACTGCATGGGCACGAAGTCAAGAATTATAGGAGACAGAAAACAGTCCAGTTTTATAGCCTAGACACAGATGGGAATTTAGAGACACACTAAGTTGGGAGGATCCAAAAGGCACAGCAGCAAAAGTTTAAAAGGAAACATATTTTAATGAATACCCACTCTAGACACTAGAATTCAAAATTATAAGTAAGATGTTCTGGAAATGACACCTCCATGGCAAAGACAAAATATTCACACTACTTTTAATCTCCAGAATAACCCCTTGGAGCACTTTCAGAACTTTGTTGTGCCAAGCAACCTCTCTCAATATTTTAGAGAAAATGAATCTTGTTTAGACAATAAACAATTAGCAACATTTGTAGTCCATCAACCTGTGCTAATAGAAGGAAGTGTGAGCAAAACCATTATGTGGCTTTAAAAAGTAGCACTATTTAAATTGTGGTATAAAATTTTGCATGCATTATGAAAAATCATGAATGCATTTTTCTCAATCTGTAAGGAGATGCATTTTTGATGGTATAGCCATCAAATCCTAGCCCAGCCTGAGATTTAATGTTGACTATAGATAACTGTACCCATTTTATAATGTGGAGAATACTATAAGGGACTCTTGGTTCTTGATTAGAGCCCTACCTACTTCACGTAAGGGAAATGTCCTAAAAAGTGCAAAGTTTATAGGAAAATGTTATGGGGAAAAAAAAAATGCTCCTGCTATAACTACACAACAGGAAGAATGCCGGAAGCCATTCTACAAAATAGGCAACTTCTCAAGCCCCACTAATCTAACTTAACTTGGACCCAATTATGCTCTGGAATCAGTCAAGGAAGTAGTACATTACTGATGCTCTTCCTTTCCACCTACCATCACCCCCTCTCTCTTCCACTCTCAACTCTCAGTCCCAGTCACAATATACATAGAAACTTACAAGTTATACCTCTTCCATAGTTTTGGATTCACTTAATCAATCTTTTAATCTCTGCACCATAGGCAACAGAAAGTGTGGACCTGGAGAATCAAGATAACTACTAAGAAGGGCTCCTAGTGGCTGAGTTCAGAAAACAAAACACAGAGCCTAGCTGCCATTTCTATACAGCGGGCTCTCACACAAACCACACTTCAGGGAGAAGACTGCACTAAGCTGCCTCCCTCCTTTACTGAACCGCCTTCCTGCACTGTCTCTGCCATCTGAGCATCTTCACCAACTGATCAGAACAGCTCCATTCTCACCAATCACAAGAGTGCCTTTTGGACCAGTTAAACTGAAATGATCTGGAGTCCTCATTTGCAAGAGGACAGGCCAATCAGGGACCAGGGCCAGGGACTTCTGTCTATGTAAGTCAAGTCCCCGCTGGCTTGGAGAGCTACTTTCCCTTTCCATCCAAGTCTGAGGACTGTATTTTCCCCCCGCTGGACCAGCAAAGATGTCTGTCAGAGCAGAACAGAGCTGTCTAGATGGACCAAAGCCTGGCCACATGGTGGCCTCACAGCAGTACTGCTCCTCAGCTGTGCTGCTTCATAATTAAATTATAATACTCCTGAGCTGTCCCACGACTATGCTGTTCTCACAGTCCTGCTGTTATCACAGTTGAGCTGTTTGCACTGAATAAACTTTCCTTCACCACACCACCCAAACTGGGGACTCCTGTTGGCACTGAATTGGCACCAGACAAAAGCACACTATGTCCTAATGCACAAGATAGAAGACCTCATTAAAATTAAGAACTTCAGTGCTTCCAAGGATACTACCAAGAAAATTAACAGACAATCCATAAGATGGGAGAAATTATTTGTCAGCCATATATCTGGATAAGGGACTTCTATCTAAAATATATAAACAACTTTACAACTCAATAATAAAAATAGAAGTAACCCAATTAAAAATGGGCAAAGACAATTTTTAAAATGCAATATTCGGGGGGAGGGGGGGTTGGTAAGAACAAAGAATCCAAAAAGACATTTCTCTAAAAAAGATATATAAATTATCAGTAAGTACAGGGAAGTTGCTCAACATCACTAATCATCAGGAAATGCAAATCAAAACCATAATACGATACCACTTCACACCCATTAGGATGGCTATTTAAAAAAACAAAACAAAACAGGTAAGCGTTGGCTGGAACTCTCATACCGTGCAGATGGGAATGTAAGATTGTGCAGCCACTTTGGAAGTCAGGCAGTTACTCGAAAGGTTAAACATAAAATATTTGCACATTATATAATATTCAAAATATACGAAGAACTCCTGAAACTCAACAAAAAAGACAAAATTTTTAAATGGGCCAAGGGCTTGAACAGACATTTCTCCGAAAAAAATATACAAATAGCCAAAAAAAAAAAGTAAAAGAAAAAGTAAAGATGCTCACATCATTAGGAAAATGCAAATCAAAGCCACAATGAAATACCACTTCCCACCTACTATGATGGTTAAAATTAGGCAAACAAATGGAAAATGGTGTTGGTGAGGATGTGGAGAAATTGGAACCCCCTTGCACATTGCTGATGGGAATGTAAAATTGTTCAGCTGCTGAGGAAAACAGTGTATTTGTTGGTTCCTCAACAAGTTAAACAGAATTATCATACAACCCAGCAATTCCACTCCTAACTATATACTCAAAAGATCTGAAAATGGACTCAAACAGATGCTCATATGCCTACATTCATTGCGACATTATTCACAAAAGTCAAAAGGTGTAAAGAGCCCATGTCCAATAACATGAGTGGATAAACAAAATCTGATCTATACATCCAGTGAAATATTGCTTGGCCATAAAAAGGAATAAAGTTCCCATACATGCTAACATAGATAAACCTGGAAAACATTATGCCAAGTGAAATAAGCCAGACACAAAAAGATAAATGTTGTTTAATTCCACTTATATGAAGTACGAAAACAGGCAAAATCATAGAGGCAGAAAGATTAGAGGTTACTAGGGGCTGGGGGAAGAGAGGAACAGGGAGTTATTGCTTAATGGCACAGAGTTTCTGTTTGGGATGATGAAAAAGTTTTAGAAATAGTGGTGATAGTTGCACAACACTATAAATTCAATTAATGCCACTGAATTGTACATTTAAAATGGTTAAAATGGCAATTTCATGTTTTATTTTGCCACAATTTTTAAAAATGTAATATACTAAATCACTAAATCATACTTTAAATGGGTGACATGTATCTTATGTGAATTACTATGTCTCAATCAAGTTATTTTGTATAAAACACAGAACACAATTTCTAAAAAATCAGAAAGAAAATTTCCAAAATAAGGAATTAATTAAATAATGTACCTAATCTAGAGATTATGATATCATTATATACATTATATAGTAAAAGTACATTTATTAACATAATGTTTGCAATAAGTCAAGAGTAGGTTTCCAAAGAGTATGAACCTACTAAAAAAAAGAAGTCTACCCTGGCCAGTATGGCTCAGTTGGTTGGAGCGTCATCCTGTAACCAAAAGGGTTGTGGGTTCAATACCCAGTCAGAGCACATACCTAGGCTGTGGGTTTGATCCCTGGTCTGGGAGCATAAGGGAGGCAACAAATCAATGTTTCTCTCTCACATCAGTGTTTCCCTGTCTCCCTTCCTCTCTTTCTAAAGTGCACTGAAAATTGTCCTCAGGTGAAGATTAAAAAAAAAGTCTAGGAGACTATGCCCCAAAATATTGATTATTGGTATTTTTCTCTGGATGATAAACTTACTAGTAATTTTTATATTTCTTTCTAATTTTTCTATAATGTGTGCATACTATTTATATAAAAGAAAGTAAAAAAATAAAAAGTATACACATCTTTAATAACAGGACACTTAAAGTATATATATATAGTACTGGCTTATGATATTTATCTAATCATTAGGTCCATTTGGCATCTAATAACCTATTTTTAATATAATTAGCATTTATACTATAAACTTCTCCTTAAATCCACTTGCCCTTTCTAGGATTCTAAAGTTTAAGTTGACAACACATATTTTCTTTAAGTAGAAAAATCCTTCACATTCAACAGACTACAAAATACCATACCAGATTTTTAAAAATCTGTAAACTGATTACTGTGGGTAATCATTTCCTTATGCTACTGTAGTAAACAATGGGAATATAATGCTCCCCAAATCTACCTATCCAAATTACTCTTTGAATTCTTTCCTATAGATCTTTTTCTAAAAAAAGTAATGTTACCATCACTCACTTACTGAGTGCCACGTACTGTGCTAAACACTGTGGAAGTATTATCTCATTTCATTTCTATAACCACCCAGTGGGTTGGCGTTATTATCATCACTTTACAAATGAAGATACAGGATCAGAACTAAGGTTCAAACAAATATCTGACTTCAAAAGTACATTTTTCCTAATGTTGTGCTATATTGTAAAAAAGCTGGCCCTACTCTCCCATTTCCTAAATCTTTTTAATTAAAAAAATACACACATACATAATTGTTCTATCTGAAAAAGCTATTTCTTTTCCTACTTTTACACATTCTTTGCTACCATTCTGAAGTTCTATGTAACATGGAATACAGCAAGAATTTATAAATACAATTCTTTGTCACTCTCATTCATACAACATAGAATGGCAAAGAAGGTACCTATTTATAGTGATTGGATAATTTGCCTCTTGAGTGTGACTATATTGGATTACATGCTATCTTATATTGACATCTAGGATACAGATCTGTTTCAGAACTGGCAAGACCACCTACTTCTATACCCCTCATTTTACGAAAGGGGAAATTGAGATATCTGACTTGCCAGTTAGTGGAGAGGAAACTGGTACTTGAAGCCAGGTCTCCTGACTCTTAGTGACTCCATTA